>MU262404.1:0-35000 GCA_020310875.1 Ceratopteris richardii | reverse complement strand
ACACACATACACTCATAGGCATAGACACACACATACACATATAGTCACACACACACATATACACACATAAACACATAGACACATACACACACCTACACACACATGCACACACACACATACACAGATTTACAAACACACATACACATGCATACACACATACATATATACACACATAGAGACACACATATGCACATAGACACACATAGACACACACACACATATACACACACATACACACACATACATACATAGACACATACACACTTACACACACACACACACAAACACACATCCACACACACATACACATGAACACACACACACATATATACACATACACACATATATCCACACATAGACACACACATACACACATACACACATACACACATACACACATACACACATACACACATACACACATACACACATACACACACATACACACATACACAAACACACACACACACACATTTACACACACATATACACATGCATACACACACATATATACACATACACACATATATACAGACATAGACACACACATACACACATAGACACACACACATACATACATACACACACACATATACAACTAAATTTACACACACACATGCACATGCATATACACACACATATACACACATAGACACACACATACACACATAGACACACACACACATACACACATAGACACACACACACACATCGACATATACACACTTACACACACATACAAACATCCACACACATTTACATAGACACATACACATGCATACAAAGAAACATATATATATATATATATATATATATATATATATATATATATATATATATATATATATATATATATATATATATATATACACACACACATATACACATAAATACACACATAGACACACACACATACACACATAGATACACACACATACACACGCACATAGACACATACACACATATATGCATATACACACATGTATAGAGACACACACACACGTACACATACATGCATAGATAATCCATATGCATATGCATACATACATACTTACATGCATATGCACACACACATACACACACATGCATACGTATGCATACATAATGCACACATATACGCATACATACATGCTTACATGCATACACACACATACACACAAATACACACACACACACACATACACACATACACACAGATTTACACAGACACATAAACATGCATACACACACAAATATATATTCACATAAACACTCACATACACACATAGACACAAACATACACACACATACACACGTAGAAATGTACATCCTTACACACACACAAATACACACACACACATATACAAACACATAGACACATAGACACATACACACTTACACACACATACACACAGCCACACACATCTACACACACATATACATGCATATAGATACATATACATAGATGTACACATATATACACACATAGACACACAGATACATGCATAGACACACATACACACACATGGACACATACACACACATATATGCTTACACACACATAGAGACATACACAGACATATATGTATCCACACATAGAGACACATACACACACATACACATACATGCATACATAATGCATATGCATATGCATACATATATACTTACATGCATACACACACATACATACACACACATGCATACATTTGCATACATAATGCACATGCATATGCATACATACATGCTTACATGCATACACACATACACACACTCACATATACACCTACATACACATACACACACATATACATGCTTACATATACATACACACATATAGATACACACATATACACACATGCATATACACATACACATGCATACACACATACACATGCATACACATACATATAAACACACATACATATACATACATTTACATATACACATATTTGGTCACATGCATACCTGCCCACAAACATACACACATAGATACACATCCATATATACGTATGCATGCATTCACAATGCACACATACACACACATACACATATACATATACATATACATATACATACACATACATAAACACACATATATATACATGCATATATATGTATAGATACATATATTGATTTTTAACCCATTTTGTTTTATATGTATAGGTATTATGGATCTTATTAGAGAGAGAAAGGCGAAACTCACTCTCATCCAACATAGTATGAGAGGAAAAGTTCCTTCTGATACTTTAAGGATCATCATGCATGAGTACTCAGAGAAGCATGATGATGAGCTGGATTTTATGATTCATATGCTTACCCACGGATCAGAGGAGGGCTCTTTTGCAGCTCTACATGCAGCAAGACAACAATATGCTCATAGGTATGTTTTATTTTCACAAAATTCTTTTAATGATATTATAACACATATTTTTATTTTTTTTTATCTATTAATTTTCATGACACCTATACCACCTCCAGATCATGAGAGCGGAGCACAGGTGCATATGAGGACATGTAAGGGCACCTTAGGGCTGGAGTGCGATATAGAATGAGAGAAAAATATAATGTATATAAGCAATGGATTGGAGTTCAAGAGAAGAATGCGAGCATTATGCAACTCTTACCTGCACCTTGTCCACTTGCATTGGAAGTAAGTATACATTTTACATATATATTGAAATAACTATCTAATGTTTTATTTAGATGATCTTTTTTCTATTTTTGTATTGAGCATGTTGAGAGGGATAAAAAATACGTACTTAGTTTGAGACAAATTTTGGGACTCGATGGTCGCATAAGTAATGTCTAAAAGATATGCGAACACTTATGGCTCATCATCGTGATAATGCATGGTATGAATTGCTTTTATTTGTTATATTTATATGTGTAACTATATATACACACACAGACACACACACACACAATATACACATATATATAAACATAAATTTACATATATATTTATACACATATTTATAAACACACACATATATATGCAAACGTACATGCACATCAAGTCACATGCATACATGTGTATGTGTGTATGTATATATATATGTGTGGAGATGAGAATGTGTGCTTATGTATGTATGTATGTATATGAGAGAGAGAGAGAGAAAAGAGCGTGACTAGAAAGATAGCTATCACTTATGTGTACCTCTTCACACACATATGTTGGGAAATATGTAGAGATAGAACAGAGAGCTTTCAAGCTCAATATACACAAGAAAAAGGAACACTTGATACTAAGATTACATTCAAAAGAAAGCTTACAATAGGAGCTTTAAGACGAGCTATGTTCACGTGAAACAAGGAACTACACAAAGAGATATAGGCGATACAAAGCCTCAACCAAAATGAAAACCTCAACAAGAAGGGGGCTAGCTTAGCTAGGTTCTAGCTTAAAACTAGAGTATACACTCCCAATGAGAGCCTAAAGGTGCACAAATGAAGGTTGAGGAGGCCACGACCTTCTTCCAGGCTATTGCTTACATAATGCTCTAAAAGTTGGTGTAGAATTTGAATTCAAATCATCCCTTCGAAATTCCCCACTTTTCTCAATAAGGATAGATGTAATCTTGAGTTAAAAACATCATGGAAATGTGGTTGTAGACCTTACCAAAAAGTGAAATGATGTCGCACTTGAGTTAAGCCTTGGTTCACACACATTTGAGCTTGTACATTTCTAACATTCTTTGTGTGTCTTGTTGTCTTTGTGCTCCTTGTTTGTGCGTCTTGTGTGTCTCTCACACTTCTACTCAACCCAACATGTACATGTATTTGAATCTATATATATATATATATATATATATATATATATATATATATATATATATATATATATATATATATATATATATATATATATATATATATATATATATGAGAATAGTGAACTACAAAGTGAATTCTAAAAAGAAAAATAGCCCTCAAAGGTTATATGTGCATATAAGAAATAGGCGGAAAAACCTCTAGAAGATATAAGAAATCGCCCCACTATTCCTAAATATATGTATACTTATATGCACACACACACACACACATATATATATATATATATATATATATATATATATATATATATATATATATATATATATATATATATATATATATATATATATATATATATATATATATATATATATGTGTGTGTGTGTGTGTGTGTGTATGTATATGTATATGTATATGTATATTCATATATTTATATGTGTGTGTGTGTGTGTGTATGTATATGTATATGTATATGTATATTCATTTATTTATATGTGTATGTATAGATATGAGTATATGTCTATGCTTATTTATATGTATATGAATGTTTTTATGTATATAGATATGTATATGCTTATGTATATGTATATGTATATGTATATCTATATGTATATGTATATGTATATGTATATGTATGTGTATATGTATATGTATAAGTATGTGCATATGTATATGTATATGTATTTACATGTATATGTATATGTATATGTATGTGTATATGTATATGTATATGTATATGTATATGTATATGTATATGTATATATAAATGTATATGTATATGTATATGTATATGTATATGCATATGTATATGTATATGTATATGTATATTTATGAGTATATGTATACATATATGTGTATGTATATGGTTATGGATATGGATATGTATATGTATTCAGAAGTGCATATGGATATGTATATGTATACGGACATGCAAATGGAAATCTATATTTATAGGAATACGAATATTTATAGGAATATGAATACGCATATGTATATGCATATATATATATATATATATATATATATATATATATATATATATATATATATATATATATATATATATATATATATATATATATATATATATATATATATATATATATATATATATATATATATATATATATATATATGTGTGTGTGTGTGTGTGTGTGTGTGTGTGTGTGCTATCCCCAATTTGATATGATGGATTCTGAACATGATGTTCATCTGCATAGTACTTATATTGTTCTTGAGCTTTATGGATCTCTTTCTTGAGTTCTTTGTGAATGTCCATAATTTGGAAAGAAGGGAGTATGCTTGGTAGATGTATGAACTATTGGAACAAACCAATCACAAATTAGTGATTATAAAGATCTTGAAGAAGGCTTATGGTCAGAATGAAGTGAAAGAAGACACTTGAGGAAGTGAACGAGATTTCAGAATGATAGCTTGTACACATATGTACATATAAGTGGAAATCCTTGTAATTTGAGTAGAGCTAAATCCTTAGGATGATAAGGAGTAATGTCATAGACGCGGAATAAGTCTAAAATCATGTATATATATAAGTTAATGATGATAATAAATGTATGTGAGAGTCATTTGTACATGACAAATGTCTTAGAGATGTGTAGAGAGTTTTTTCCCAGAAAATAGTGACAGGTTTTTCTCTGAGTGCTCTCTGTCTGATCATGTGGATCAAGATTCCTTTTGTACACATCTAATTGAGAAGATAATGAAGCTATGTTCAGAGTTTCATGTTCTAATTCCTCTCCTACTGTGAGAATGATCAATAGGAACATTTGTATGTAGAAATAGAAACTGAAGTCTGAGAGTAGCGCACTTTTCCGTCTCAGTGTTTTGCTTAGATCTCAGTGTATACTGTAAAGTTTCTGATGGGTGAGCACTTAAAATCTAAGTTAGGAGATAAGGAAGCTATGGCTAAAAGCATTTAGCAAAACGGGTTTTGTACTGTGAGAAATCAACTTAAGAAGTTGACCATGTCGAAGGCGCTACCTCTAGAAGACAGTTATGACATATCTTTGATCTTAAGGATCAAATTAAACTTTTGATGATTAGTCTTGAGAACTAATGTTTAGTATGACTGCGCAAAGGTATTGCGATTACTTGTGCATCATTTATTTGAAGAAATTTGAAGTTATGTGCAGGTAATGAAGTTGATTTCTGAAGCAGACTTTCTGAAGTAGAGACTTCTTCACTCAGAGAAGTGTTAATGGAAGTTTTGGTAAAGAAGAACTATATTTGTGTAAAGTTTGGTTTATAACTGACATAGAAGTGTTCTTAAGTCAGTATAGATCAAACCTTTGGAGATTAAGAGGTCTCCAACAGTGGTATCAGAGCTGAAGGTGCAATACAAGAGAAGAAAAGACAATTGAAGTTCCGATTGGTGCAGATATTGGAGTTCTTCCAAATCAAAGGAGGACAAGGACAAATTATTGAAGATAACCTGCAGAAGTTCAAGGCACGAGTTCGAAAAGAATCAAGAAGGACAAAGCTCATATCAAAGGTACATTTTATCCTCATAAACCATAGTAATTGCAGATACAGAAGGTCAAGGATGGGAGAAAGCTTGCAGATTGATAAGCTAGATAGGGAGAACTATCCAGCTTGGTCCATGAGGATGGAGGCACACCTCATGAGTAAAGATTTGATGGCATTCATTACAGGAGATGAAGAAAAGCCTGAATTTGCAGATCCTAGTATTCCAACTAGGGAAGAGCTTGCAGTTTTGAAGACTTGGATGAGAAAGGATGCTCAAGCAAGGAGTATCATTTACATGGCTGTAAATGATTATCTTCTACCTCACATTAGAGGATTGGAAAGTGCAGCAGATGTTTGGAATGCTTTGGAAGAGCATTTCCAAAATACAACCAATCAAGGAAGTCCTCACTATGGGTTGAGTTCACAACCTTCAAGAAGAAGAGCTCACAATCAATTTCTGATTATGTGGCAAGGATGAAGGATATTGCAGATAGCTTGGGAGCAGTGGATGAAGACATTGAAGAGGATAAGTTGGTAAGACAAATACTTACAGGTCTGAGAGGAGATGAGAAGTGGAAGCCTTTCATATTGTCCATAGAGTTGTCACTTGATCACTTTACTCCTGATCTTAATCAATTGCTAGGACACATGCTAACTTTTGAGCAGGACATTAAAGGAGACAATGATAGAAGTGCAAGTCAAGCTATGTACTCCAAGGACAAGAAAAAGAATGGCAAGGGAAAGCAATCGACTCATGATGAAGGGAATTCAAGTCAAGCTAACTTCACAAAAGGAAAGATGAATTTCAGAGGTAAAGGAAGAGGAGGTAAGAACAAAGATAATGCTAAAGCTTGTTGGATTTGTGGCAGAATAAATCATTTGGCAAATGATTGTTGGTATAACAATCAAAATGGTGGAAGCAATAATCAAAATTTTAATCAAAGAGGTAGAGGAGGCAGAAACCAAAGAGGCAACTTCAGAGGAAGAGGTGGTAGGACATCATATGCTAGAGGAGGTGGAAGAAACTTCCAATCTCAGTCCTACAACAACAATTATTATAATTATGCATCAGATCAGAAGGATGATATGACTCTTATCTTGAATGCAACTCATGAATCAGTGGGAGAAGATCAAAGAGTGTTTTATATTGACTCAGGATGTAGTAATCATCTGAGTGGGAATCTATCCTTGATGACTGATATGGAAGCAAAGGTGAATGGACATACAGTTCAAACAGGTGATAATACCAAACATAAAGTGGAGAGCATTGGATTAGTGAAGACAAAGAGTGGAAGTACACTTTTGAGCAAGGTACTTTATGTTCCTACTATTCCTAAAAATTTGATAAGTGTAGGGAAAATTGTGGAGAAAGGATATGAGGTAAGATTCACAAATGATGGTGTTTATGTGCAAGATCCAAATGAGGGATATAAAAACATAATTGCAGGAAAAAAGGAAGGAAGATTGTTCACTCTCAAAGTCCAAGGTAATGTGGGACATGCATTATTTACATATGGAAGTCAAAAGGTGTCTGAATTAGACCTATGGCATAAAAGGCTAGGTCATTTCAATGAGAGAGCTATAAAGGAAATGTCAAAGAATCAGGTGGTGCTTGGATTGCCAAATGTTGAAGGGCAACATATGGTGTACAAATGTGAAGCTTGTCAATTAGGTAAAGCACATAAAGGTTCTTACAACAAATCAGGGTACAAGCATTCAAATATGCTTGAATTGGTTCATACAGATGTATGGGGTCCCTCAAGGGACTATAGCATAAATGGATCCAGATATTATGTGTTGTTTGTTGATGATGCAACCAGATGGATTACTTTATATGTAATCAAGGATAAATCAGAAGTCTTTAAGACATTCAAACATTATCATGCTTATGCAGAAAGGATCACAAGGCAAAAGCTTAAGAGGTTAAGGTGAGATGGAGGGGGAGAGTATTTCTCTAAAGAATTTGATAATTATTTGTGGAATGCAGGTATAAAAAGAGAAGTAACTTGCAGGTAGTCTCCTCAACAGAATGGAGTAGCAGAAAGGAGAAATAGGACTCTTGTAGAATTTGCAAGAGCAATGATGAAGGAAAAGAATTTTCCAAATTACTTATGGGCAGAAGCCATTAATACTGCAACATACCTTGTGAATAGGTTACCTTGTGAAGCTTTGGATGGAGGAACCCCTTATGAAGCATGGTGGGGTAAGAAACCTACTCTTGATCATTGTAAAGTATTTGGATGTGTAGCATATGCTTATGTTCCTTCACAATTAAGACATAAGCTAGAACCAAAAGCAGAGAAGTATGTGTTTATTGGATATGATGATAGACAGATGGGTTACAGGTTGTGGAGTCCATCCACAAAGCAATTTCTTGTTACCAAAGATGTGACATTTGATGAGCAAAATACATGGTATACAGGATCAACAAATGATTATGCAGGTGTTGAAGAGATACAAAGGAAAGGAAAGGCAAAAGTAAAAGTGTATGAAGAAAGTATTGATGATGTTGACTCTAAAAGTAGATTGCAGGATCATGTAGAAGATGGGCCAAGATTTGATCCAGAATCAAATGAGGCTGAAACTTCGAGAAGTGCAAAAATCAGAAGATCTTCAAGGGAAAGGAAAGAACCTATAAGGTATAGTTATGATACATCTTTTCTAACAACAAAAGATTATGCTTATATTGTAAAGACAGAAGAAGATCCAATCACTTATGAAGAAGCCAAAGGTAAACAGAATTCGGAGAAGGCAATGCAGGAAGAGTATGATGCTCTACTTGAAAATGAAACTTGGGAATTAGTACCAAGACCAAAGAATCAGAAAGTCATTGGATGTAAGTGGGTATATAAAACAAAAAGGTTTGCAGATGGTAAGGTGTCTAGATACAAGGCTAGACTTGTGGTCAAAGGTTATGCCCAAACTTATGGGGTAGATTATGATGAAACCTTTAGTCATGTTGCTAAGATGTCTACAATTAGAACATTGATTGCTATTGCTGCTTGTAAAGGATGGACGTTGTCACAATTAGATGTGAAAAATGCATTTCTAAATGGATACATTGCAGATGAAGTATACATGGAGCAACCAAAAGGTTTTATGAATTCAATTGGATCAGATTATGTGTGTAAGCTCAAGAGAGCTTTGTATGGATTGAAGCAAGCTCCAAGAGCTTGGAATTACAGGCTTGTCAAGTTCTTGAATGAATGTGGATTTCAAGCATCAAAGGCAGATAGTAGCTTGCTAGTGAAGGCAAGTGAAAATGGATACATTTACATGTGCATTTATGTTGATGATATTATTGTCACAGGAACAGATGCTCAAGGAATCAATAAACTTAAAAGGCAAATAGAGAAGGAGTTTAAGATAAGTGATTTGGGAAACTTATCTTATTTTCTAGGAATGCAGATTGTGTATACTCAACATGGAGTATATGTTTCACAAGGGAGGTATTTGAAGAATCTTCTAGTCAAGTTTAACATGGAAGATTGCAAGACTTCAACTACACCATTGGAGGTAAATCATAAATTAAGCAGGTATGGAGGTGAAGAATTCAATGATATGAAGAAATATCAGAGTTTGGTAGGTAATTTAATCTATGCTACCTTGACAAGGCCAGATTTATCATATGCAGTAGGTGTGTTGTCACAATTTATGCATTGTCCAAAGAATACTCATTGGATTGCAGCTCAAAGGGTACTCAGATATATCAAAGGAACCTTAAGTGAAGGTTTGTATTATGGATTCACTTCTGACACAAGAATTAAAGTGTTTAGTGATGCAGATTGGGCAGGTGACTCAGATGATAGAAGGTCTACTCATGGGTATCTTTGTTATATTGGAGATAAATTAGTTTCTTGGTGTTCAAAGAAGCAACATACAGTTGCTTTATCATCCACAAAAGCTGAGTATAAAGGAATGGTAGAAGCTGCAAAAGAAGTGATATGGTTGAAGACCTTGATGAAGAGTTTTGAAACTGATCATAGTACTCCAATTATTTTTGGAGATAATATGAGTTCTTTGTATTTGGCAGCTAACCCTGTTTTTGATGCCAGGGCTAAGCACATAGAGATTCAGTATCATTTCTTGAGGGAAAAGGTACTTGATAAAGAGATTGAAGTGATGTATACTCCAACAAAAGAACAAGTGGCAAATATGATGACAAAGAGCTTGGATGGACCTAAGCTACAGAGATTCAAGGAGATGGCAGGAGTGATGAAGAATGGAATAATCACAATTAGTGATTGAGGGGGAGCTGTTGGAACAAACCAATCACAAATTAGTGATTATAAAGATCTTGAAGAAGGCTTATGGTCAGAATGAAGTGAAAGAAGACACTTGAGGAAGTGAAGGAGATTTCAGAATGATAGCTTGTACACATATGTACATATAAGTGGAAATCCTTGTAATTTGAGTAGAGCTAAATCCTTAGGATGATAAGGAGTAATGTCATAGACGCGGAATAAGTCTAAAATCATGTATATATATAAGTTAATGATGATAAGAAATGTATGTGAGAGTCATTTGTAGATGACAAATGTCTTAGAGATGTGTAGAGAGTTTTTTCCCAGAAAATAGTGACGGGTTTTTCTCTGAGTGCTCTCTGTCTGATCATGTGGATCAAGATTCCTTTTGTACACATCTAATTGAGAAGCTAATGAAGCTATGTTCAGAGTTTCATGATCTAATTCCTCTCCTACTGTGAGAATGATCAATAGGAACATTTGTATGTAGAAATAGAAACTGAAGTCTGAGAGTAGCGCACTTTTCCGTCTCAGTGTTTTGCTTAGATCTCAGTGTATACTGTAAAGTTTTTGATGACTGAGCACTTAAAATCTAAGTTAGGAGATAAGGAAGCTATGGCTAAAAGCATTTAGCAAAACGGGTTTTGTACTGTGAGAAATCAACTTAAGAATTTGACCATGTCGAAGGCGCTACCTCTGGAAGACAGTTATGACATATCTTTGATCTTAAGGATCAAATTAAACTTTTGATGATTAGTTTTGAGAACTAATGATTAGTATGATTGCGCAAAGGTATTGCGAATACTTGTGCATCATTTACTTGAAGAAATTTGAAGTTATGTGCAGGTAATGAAGTTGATTTCTGAAGCAAACTTTCTGAAGTAGACACTTCTTCACTCAGAGAAGTGTTAATGGAAGTTTTGGTAAAGAAGAACAATATTTGTGTAAAGTTTGGTTTATAACTGACATAGAAGTGTTCTTAAGTCAGTATAGATCAAACCTTTGGAGATTAAGAGGTCTCCAACATGAACACTAGTGTTATAAGAAAACTCTACAAAGGATAAAAGCTCAAACCAATCATTTTGATTATAGATGCTAGTGCAACGGAGATATTGCTCTACGACTTGATTCACCCATTCGGTTTGTCCATCATTCTGTGGATGATTTGCTGTAGATAGTTTAACTTGAACACCAAGGAGCTTACAAAGACTGTTCCAAAAGCTGGATATGAAGTGTGGACCTCGATCACTGAAAATGTCATCAGGCAATCCATGAAGCCTAAATATATACCTGAGAAAAACTCTAGTAGTGGATGCACGTGTGATAGCCTTGGTAGTTGGAATGAAGTGTGCCATCTTTGTAAATCTATCCACAATAACAAGAATGGCATCATACTTATCTCACTTTGGTAGATATGTGATGAAATCCATAGACAATGAAGCCCATGGCCTTTTTGGAATTGGTAGAGGTTGCAAGAGGCCATGAGGTTTATGTGAGAGTACCTTAGATCTATTGCAAGTATCATAGGTTCGAATGTATTCTTTGACTTCCTTCCACATCTGAGGCCACCAAAGGTCCCTAGATATGAGTTCTATTGTTTTATTCACTCCAAAATGTCCTGCTGCAAGGTTGTCATGGCATTGTTGAAGTACTTGAATCATGGGCTTTCCTGGAGAGACATACAATAGGTTCTTATAGAGCAGTTACCCATCCTTCTCCTGAAATTCATTTACTTCTTGGAATTTTCCTTCTTGAGCTTTCTACTTAACGTTACAAAAGAACTCATCCTGTGGTAGATTCTCACGGATCAATTGATTCAAGGCTGAATCTTCATGATGGCTTGAAGAGATAACTGTTAACTAGAGATGCTCAAGCTTGAGTAATACACTCTCTTGTTGATCAAAGGCCTCTTCACCCTTCTTTGGTGCAAGGTATGATCTTTTGGACAGGCCATCTCACTGACATTGTCGACATCCTGGACGGTATGTGATGACAAAGTCAAATGAGGATAAAAAGTAACTCCATCTAGATTGCCTTCTATTGAGGATCTGGGTGGTCATAAAATACTCTAGGTTCTTGTGGTCTGAATACACAGTGACTTTATGAGCTGCTCCTTCTAGATGGTGACGCCTTGTATCAAACGCATCTACTATGGCGAGAAGTTCTTTATCATGAATTTGAGAATTACTTTCTAGAGGGGAAAAATTCCTTGAATGATATGCAACTAGATGTAGGTGTCCATCATCTCCATATTGGGAAAGAATGGCCCCTAGAGCAAAGTTTGATGCATCTCTCTCAAGGAAGAAGGGCTTACTGGAATCAGGATGAACTAGAATTGGAGTGGTAGTAAATGCTAATGTCAAGGTTTGAAAGGCCTTTTCTGCTTCTTCGGGCCATGAGATTTTGGAGTTTCCTATAATCTTGGTAAGAGGTGTCACTATCTTGGAGTAATCTCTGATGAATATCTTGTAGAAATTGGCAAACCGCAAAAAACATTGTACATCTTGAACACATGAAGGTGGTTGCCAATCAAGGATTGTCTCAATCTTCTTAGGATCCATAAAAATTCCTTTATCTGATACAATGTACCCTAAAAACTCCACTTCTGTCTTATGGAAAGAGCACTTTTCCAATTTTGCATATAGTCCTTTTTCTCTTAGTTTCTCTAGGACTATCTTCACATGACATTCATGATCCTCTAGATTTTTAGAAAATATCAAGATATCATCGAGGTATATTACAACAAAATCATCTAAATATTCTCGAAAGATATCGTTCATCATATGTTGGAAGACAGCTAGAGCATTTGTGAGACCAAATCGCATAACTACATATTCAAAATGGCCATACCTTGCCCGAAATGGTGTCTTCCATTCATCTCCTTCTCTGATCCTGACAAGGTTTTAAGCTCCTCGAAGGTCAATCTTTGTGAAGAATTTTGCTTTTCCAAGGCATTCCGAGAGCTCAAATATGAGTGGTAGAGGGTATCTATTCTTTACAGTGACTTTATTCAATCCACGGAAGTCTACACCCATCCAGAGAGTCCCATCCTTCTTCTTTCCAAATAAAATAGGAGCTCCTACTGGAGACTTTGATTGTTTGATAAACCCCATTGCTAGATTCTCATCAATGTTCTTGCGTAGTTCTATAAGCTCCTCTGAGGATAGTCTGTAGATTGGTTCAAAGGGCGGTTGTGCTCCCTCTTGAAGTTGTACGGCACAATCATAGGGTCTATGCTGTAGAACGATGTCTGCATTCTTCTTTTCAAAAACATCTTCAAAGCCTTTGTACTGATTGGGTAGCTTCACTGGATCATCTTTCTTGGATTCTTGAGTTGGTATGGCATATATCATATATGTCGGTTCCTTCCTTATTGCATGTATAAAGGCTTTGGCTCCGACATATGTTGGGTTCTTCTAGATATCTCGAGGGGTGAATTTATTATTCTCCCAATTAATTTCTGGATTATGTTTCTTTAGCCATGGCATTCCGATGATAACCAAATTTATTGGACTCGATATTACATTGAAACATATGTGTGAATCATGGTCGCCAAGGTGTACTCTTACTGGTATGGTTTCCATGATTATATTCCCCGATGCTAGAGGCCGTCTATCTACTACTTCAGCTACTACTAGTCTGTTCTTCCAAAGTACTGGAATTCCATGTTTCTTAGCGAGTCCTTCATCAATGAAACATGAGGAAACTCCTGAATTGACCAAAGCTGTAAGGAAAAGGGTCTTCTTAGACATGATTAACTTGACAAGGGCAAGATATGTTTCTATGGATGGAATTATGAGACCCTTTCTTATATCATGGTCCGGCTGTATGGTCTCTTTTACAACTGGACTTCCTCGTTTCCCTACTCTACAAGGGTGGTTGCGACTTTGGAGTTCGTTCTCTTGTTGGGACAATTAACTACAATGTGGCCAGGGTTTCCACAATATAGACATAATTTATTATCCCTCCTTCTTTATTTCTCTTGTGGTGTTAGAGGCTGGAACTTGGTTACATCTATCTGCATAGGTTCGGGCATAGACTCATCTCTAGGAGTAGGCTGGAAAGGTTTCCATTGGCGAGGTCTTCCTTCTACTTGTTTTTCTTGTTTCCTTTCAAAAAGGCGGTTATCACATTGAATGGCTTGGTTGATGTATTCATTCAATGTCTTCACCTCTAGCATCATGAGTAGAAGGTCCTTCACATCATCCCTTAAGCCCCATCTAAATTGGCTTATGAAATAATCTTCATGACAAGTGAGGTCACATATCAACTGCCTAAATTTCGATGCATAGGTAGAGGCAGGGCGCTTACCTTGACGCAGCTTCCAAAGTTTTTCTTCTGCCACTCGACGCGTGTCTGCATCTCCAAATGTGGCCATGAGCTCTCTAAGAAACCCCTCATAGTCATGAAGTAGGGCCATATCCTTCTCCCAAATTGGGGCAAACCATGATAATGCTTGACCATAGAGCAAGGTTCCAATAAAACCGACCTTGGATGCATCATCAGGGTATCTATCAGGCTGCATGCTGATGTAAAATTTGACTTGTTGCAGGAATCCTTCGAACTGTGCCATCACCATCGAACTTTTCTGGCATGCAGATCTTAGGTTCCCTCATGAAGGATGTACTAGGTCGTTGATTTACTTGCATACTCCCTTTATTTGCGTGAAGACGCCTGTAGTACCCCTCCTTCCTCGCTCTATGATAGACAGAGTTGTTATGCTAAAGATTGCATTGCCATTCGCTCTTTCTCTAGCTCTATGGTTTTGAGATAAATATGCTCGAGTTCGGAGGGTGGCTGACAAGATTCCATAAGATTCTACTTATGGTCAATGGCCCGAATCTCCCTCTCTCTCTCCCCCACTCACCCCCGCCACTTCCCCTCGCCATCCTCCACCTCTAATCCCCACTCTCCCCCACCATTACCCCCCGCCATCCTCCCCCTTTAGCTCCCCCTCTAGCCCTCCTCTCCGCCCCCCCCCGCCCCCCCCCCCCCCCCCTCATCTCTCACCCCACCACGCTACCCCATCCAACCCCTCCTCTCCTATCCCCCTCCCGCAAGTGCCCCCTCTCCAACCCCCCTTCTCTCACCCCGCCCCGCTACCCCATCCAACCCCCCCATCTCTCACCCCGCCCCGCTACCCCATCCAACCCCCCCATCTCTCACCCCGCCACACTACCCCATCCAACCCCCCTCTCCTATCCCCCTCCCGCAAGCGCCCCCTCTCCAACCCCCCTTCTCTCACCCCGCCCCGCTACCCCTCTCCAACTCCCCTTCTCTCACCCCGCCCCGCTACCCCATCCAACCCCCCCATCTCTCACCCCGCCCCGCTACCCCATCCAACCCCCCCATCTCTCACCCCGCCACCCTACCCCATCCAACCCCCCCTCTCCTATCCCCCTCCCGCAAGCGCCCCCTCTCCGACCCCCCTTCTCTCACCCCGCCCCGCTACCCCTCTCCAACTCCCCTTTTCTCACCCCGCCCCGCTACCCCATCCAACCCCCCCATCTCTCACCCCGCCCCGCTACCCAATCCATCCCCCCATCTCTCACCCCGCCCCGTTACCCCATCCAACCCCCCTCCACAACCGCAAGCGCCCCCCTCTCCAACCCCCCTCCACATCCGAAAGCGCCCCCTCTCCAACCCCCCTTCTCTCACCCCGCCCCGTTACCCCATCCAACCCCCCTCCACACCAGCAAGCGCCCCCCCTCTCCAACCCCCCTCCACATCCGAAAGCGCCCCCCTCTCCAACCCCCCTTCTCTCACCCCGCCCCGCTACCCCATCCAACCCCCCCATCTCTCACCCCGCCCCGCTACCCCATCCAACCCCCCCATCTCTCACCCCGCCACGCTACCCCATCCAACCCTGCGCCCCTCCGCCACCCCCGCTTGCCTCACCCCGCAGCCCCGTCCAGTCCCTCACCCCGCAGCCCCCCGCCTAGCTACCCGCCACCCCTCCCACTCAACCCGCCTACCCCACACACATCCCCACATGCACATATGACCTCACACACATACACACACTCACACACACACACACTCTCTCACACACACACATCCCACACACACACAAACACACACACACACTGGTACATACACACATTCACCGACACATACATACATACACATGCACAAAGGCATATTCACACACAATCACACGCACACGCATGCATGCACACCCTCACTCATGCATGCACATATGCACATTCATATGCACATACACCCCACACTATCACATGCATCCCCATTCATATACACATACCCACACTATCACACGTGCATCTCCATGCATACATCCACACTCATACACATACACAAGTATACACGCACACACCCGCTTGTGCAAGTCTCCTTGATAATGATCCCCAACACTCTGTTACACAGACGGAAGACCAAATAGAGACTGGTGTACATCCACAGGCAATCATAAACTCAGAAAGTACTCTAGACGAGGTTAAAGAACCTAGCGGGATAAATGATAGTACGTCCTCACAGTTGCAATCAGATAATAAAGAGGAGGAATCAAGAGCAACGTCAGTTAACAGTGATCATTGGCAATAAGGCGATGAGGAGGACAACGACTACAGTCTGTTGGGTTTGGGAGTATGGAGACAGTTGAAGCTGGTCAAATTGAATTTCCCGGAATTAAACCAGTGAGGAAACAAAGCAACACAAAATGAGAAACTCGGATAAGGTAAAAGTGAATTGTTAAAGTAAAAATGGATAAACAAATGTTGCCGCCAACCATTCACGGCGACTACCTATTTTTGTGGATCCAACTCAAATCAAGTGGAATATTTGACCTACCCCCCAATTTTGGGCAATCCACCGGTGCGTGATCAGTGGACGTGAAGCAAGGCTCTCTTGACCTATTGAGGCCTATAAAAACAATGGATTTGTGCTCATTTGGGTACATTTTTTTTGGAGTTACATTGACGCGTGTATATGTGCAGAAGTTCTCTCTTGCACTTGGTGGTTTCAAGCCTATTGTAGGAGCTACTCTGTAGTGTGGATACAGAGGGTAGGCTTCTCAGTGGAGGGCTATGAGCACTATAGTGTAAGAGAGTGCCTTGGATTTTCTTTCTTTTCGGTGAGACAGTATTGGTGTTAAGCTCCATTCTCTTGAGTAATTCCTTCACCATTTGTACTGATCTGTGTTTATCTGCATAGAGTGCCACGAAGCTCATGAGCATTAGTTTTTGAGCATTTCTTTGACAAATCTTGTAATCATCTGAATCGAATCAAGAAGTGTATGGTCTTCCTTGGTCAATTGTTGTTCGTATTTTCTGAAGCATGTACCACTCTGTGCAATCCTTGTTATCTACCTGCTCACAGAAATGTTAAAGGGTATATTTCCCTAAAGAGAACCCCCCTTGAGTAGGTGACGTACTGGATGTGTTAATCTTTAATCTCTACTTTTGTTAAAAGTGGATACCCCAGTACCTCCTCTACAACGCTTGATTCGTTCTTGTAATTTTTGGAGGAGTGCACCTACATGCCTTGGATGTCCCATCTCGATTTGTGTCTCTCGATGAGTTAGGTCTTCGACTTGTTGTTAGAGACTCTGAAGTGATGCTACTATCTATTCATAAGCATTCTCCATGATGAATGGTCTTGGATGGAATCTAGTCTTGCCAAAATGTCAGAGGAGCACTAGCTTGTGCTCTCCGACTACAGTAGACAAGATTATGAAATACACTTTTCATTACAGGAGCACCCACGAAGGGAAAATGATACAAGAATACGTAACTGATACAAGACGTCCCACAACCTGGGACCCTTAGGTATGGAAAACTAGACTAGAGATGATGCAGGAGATCCCACAACCCGGGATCGTAAGTATGAGACAAGATATCTGGATTACAAGAACTCCCCTCTGGGAGATAGACTAGATACAAGAAAGAACTGGACAAGATCTCGTACTACGAGATTACAAGAGGACAAGACTAGATGTCCAGGATACAAGACTAGACAGGACAGGAACAAGGAACAAGACAAGAACATGAACTGGAACTTGGAGAGTACTTACTTGGTGGTCACGACTCCTTGAGCTCCCGAGAGTGATATTTGCACGACTGATTATGAATGTGGCCAACCCCTCCTTATATAGGTTTTCAAGGGCAGTTCATGAAAGGCAGTTATGAATTGATGATGTCATCAACTCGAAACATGAGCTCTGGATATCCGAATCAGGCAAGTAGACAGTCGATCTTAGGGTTTTGAACACATTTTGGACGCAACGGAAGCATTGGCTTCTCCTAAATCTGAACCAATCATGAGATACAGGGTTCATATGGGATCTAAGGTTCAGGATGGTTTCCTTTGTCCATGATAGCATCATCAAACTTATACATAAAAAAGGGGAGAGGGAAAGAATTGAGAACTGGAGACCTATCACAATGCTTCAAACCAGATATAAGATTCTTGCTAAAGTCATTGCCAACATGATATCCTGTCATTTAGACCAGTGGCTTAGCAAAGACCAAAAAGGCTTCATTAAGGGAAGGTCAATATTGGAAGCCATCATTGATATCTGGGAAGGTCTAGACTATGCTGAAGAATCTAACCAGGACATCGTCTTCCTCAAGATTGACTTTGACAAAGTCTACAATAGATTGGAATGAGACTATATTTTACAATTGCTAAAAGACCTCGGCTGTAGTCAGAGATTCCTCAGGATGATCTCCACTCTCCTCGGCAATGCTTTGACCAAAGTCAATGTCAATGGACAACTGTCAAAGGCAATCAAATAGAAATGATCCATCAGGCAAGGTTGCCCGTATGCCCCACTGCTCTCTGCCATCGCCACTGAAGAACTGAGCCGTCTTGTGGAGCAACAAATGGATCTTAGTCACATAAGAGGCCTCACTTTGCCACATAACTCTAGGCAAATGACCATGAGGCTATTTGCAAACGACACAAATGCCTTTGTTCACAATGATGATACCAGCTTGGAAACCTTTAAGTGGTGCCTCGACACGTTTTGTGAGGCCTCTAGATCTAGAATTAACCATACCAGGACTGCTCACATTCTTGGTATTCCCTTGGGATTCGGTGTTACTCTAGAACAAAGGTGGGTTTGGGTCCTCACTAGACTTAATAATAAACTTAACCACTGGGGGGTTTTGCAAATCAATCTTGCTGGGCGAGCCATGGTGATCAACACGTTCCTCATATCCTCAATCATATACTTTCTTTCTTGTTGGAGACTAAAGAATCAAGATTTAGCCAAATTAGAAAGTACTTGTAGGAACTTTCTCTGGACCGGGGACCATAATAGGAGGGGTGTGGCTAGAACCAAATGGTCCATCCGAAAGGATCTCTCCCCTAATCGCACTCCACAATGTCGTAGAGTAGCCAATCACTTCACCGTTGAGGGCTCACTTCTCCTTTTGTAAAGTGAGCTACACTTTGTAAAAGCTTCACCCGCTCTATGGGATTCGGGGGACAAGGATGAAGAAGCAATCACAATAATTCCTAATTCACGTGTATGCATATGCACAAATTGTAAATATATCTCACATGAGTTGCCATGCCATATCTTCACGTTGGGTTCACATTGTTGAATGTAAGATGCTCAGTTGGTGGATCAATTCAACCGCCTTGTCAAACGGTGCATGCAAGGTGGCTTTTATCAACTCAAGTGATTAAGAGAGATTATTAGTAGCTCAGTTGCAAAACTATATCCTATAATCAAGAACTTAAAAAAAAATCATCATGTTTGTTCAAGCATCATGTTTATCCTTGTAGTCTAAATCATAATTATAAAACTCTTATCATCCAAAACTTAACGTTTCAAGTAATAAAGCTATGATTAAAGACTCCAACATTCATAAGTGCTTAAGTAATAACTCATATGAATCTATTTAGCAACAACGTTTACCGCGATTTGATTGTTATCCCTTGACATGTTAATAAATAATGCAAACCTTCACAAGAATGATCGTGTCATTTTGTGGATCTTCGAAATATGAAAAATGCAGATAGATTTGCACTCTTTGTCGAGGTCATAGAAGATATCTACTTGTGACTGTGTAGCATAAGATGTCAATCCAACATCGGAACACCGCAGCCCTATTTTAATGATTATGGGAGAATTCATATAGTAAGCAAGTGTTTGAATCAGCATCAAAACTTGCAGAAGAATTTACTTGGTAATAGTAAGACTAGACAATGATGACGTGGGGCATTAGGGAAGCCTCTGATGTGATGTGGAATCGTGCGTCCCTACTCCACACCTTCATATGCGCAATAGTTAGTGAGGAATACATTGCTGAGAGATCTCTTCAAATATTCATATGTGCCTCCCCAGCTGACGAAGTAATCTGTTACATCTATTGCATATATAGATGGCTACTTGAAACTGTTTATCATATGTCATGCAACAACAGAAGTGCGCGAACGTGAACTTAACAATTATGCCAACCTTCTCAGAGCTTTTTATTGACAGAGCCGATTGACAGATAATGGAATACAATGAGTGGTCAGACATTTGATATATATATATATATATATATATATATATATATATATATATATATATATATATATATATATATCAAACAAAAGTTATCAGACAAGAGAAAGTGCATCCCTCTTATCTTCGCTAATCTCTTCTCTTGTTCTGCTCACGTGAAGTCATTCAAAACGGTAGAAGCAGTCGATTGAAGATCTTTAGAGTCGAAGAGGTTCTTCTACTTAAGTTCATCATATAAAACTGCTACCAACTTTCCAATTCTTCAACTCCTCTTTCGCCATGAGTTCCTCCTTATCTGCATATAACCTGCTAGAAAATCTGCATATGACAAGAAGGCAGTAGCGCCTTGAGGGAGCCGAAGTTCAAGATTTTATGATTTCACTGTAGATGAATGCCGTTGCTGATCATAGTAGATGAAATCATAGTACTTCTATTAGAACATTGGAATTTCCTGTTGACCAAAAGTATCAACTCCCTTGCTTCAACCACTGCCTGGTCATCCCTTTTATATGTATTTCACTTTAAATTCAGAGTTCTTCACAAAATGCGAAAAGCACACATGCCCAATTTTAACGATTTGAGAAAAGCCTTGTTGTCGCTATTTTTAATATAGATGCATACGGTCGCAATTTTAATGTAGATGTCATAGCAATGAATCAACGTTTCGAATAAATGTCACCAGTTTTAGAATACAGCCTTTACGAATCATCTCATCCAGTATCTCATGAGAAGCTGATGTGTGGTTAAGAATATTCACCGCATCTGAAATGTCATAATGCAGATTGGCAACTGAATCACCATGTCCAAGCTCATCATGAGCAATATAAGTTTTGGGCCAAGATCTGGTTTCATGACATAAAATGGAAAATGTCCCAAACTGTCCCTCCATACGTATTATCCATAAGAATAGGATGTAACTGATTGGAATTTTCACAATTACGTGAAGCTTTCGTACTGCCTTTCTTTGTGTTTGTAATTGGTGGGCTCAAAAAAGCCTCATGAATGTTATTTGGAATAGCATTTGATAACCTCTCACAAGTATTTCCCTTAGTAGCAAGGTCTAATTTATTTGTTGAATTGGAGATATTATCTTTCTCCACTGTACTATTTTCTAATTCCACATACTTCTTGTGCAATTTTATGCTTTTCGATGGAATCTTTAGGGATTTTGACTTGCTTTGCTTCCTACAATATTTATCATGATGCTTTCTTTCTCAATTGCATCAAAAAGCACAGAAACATGGTAGTATTGGTTGCATCATGTTAGGTACATTCATCTCGTTAAACATAGCTCTAGTGATCTCCACAATGTATCTATTCTTTCCATCTACTAACCCATTGTGTTTGGGTGTCTACCTACATTTTACTTCCTTCTTGATGAATTGATCCCATAAAAACATGTTAGGTACACTCACCTCGTTAAACATAGCTCTAATTATCTTCACAATGTATCTATTCTTTCTCTCTACTACCCCATTTGTTTGGGTATGTACCTACATTTTACTTCCCTCTTGATGAAATGCTCCCATAAAAAAATATAAAAATGCATTGGAGAAATATTGTCCCCCTCCATCCAACCTTAGCTTCTTGATATATGTACCTATTTCCTTCTCCACCATTGCCTTGAATGCTTTAAAACATGTAGACACATCTGATTCATTTTTTCTAAAATAAAACCAAACTATCATTGTGCAATTATTTATAAAAGTGGATAAGTACTTGTTACCTCCAATGGACTGCTCTTTGGTTGGCCCCCACAAATCTATATGTATCAACTCCAATGGCTGTTCGCTTATGTAGCCAATCTTCTTGAATGGAAGTTCCACTTGCTTCCCTAGTTGGCAAGATTCACCTAAATGCTTCATACCTTGTCCTTGGAAGTCTGAAAACCCATGAACAAGCCACTTGAATTAAACTTCCTTCATTCTTTGTATGTCAATGTGAACTATCCTCTTGTGCCACAAGTTCAACTCCAAAATCTTCTTGTTGCCATATGTGAAATATAAATGTTGAAGCAAATGAGAATTTACCTTCAAAGTCAATAGCCTCCTTTGATTCCTTCCTTTTTCAAAGACCTTGTACCCTTTCTTAGAGCTCTCCACAAAGCATCTATCTTTCTTGAACCTTAATTGATAGGCTCTCTCAACCATTTTCCCTACAGACACCAAATTATTTGTGATGGAAGGTACACACAAGACATACTTGAGACATCTTCCTTCTTCCTTGTCATCCAAAGCTACATCTCCAACATGGGAGATTGCATGGGTTGTATAATAACCTGCTTCTATATGTCCTTTACCTTTGGGAGCTTGTAGATTAGTAAACCAAGAAGCATTGCAATGCATATGGTCGCTACTATCAATATACCATGTTAACTATGTTGCTTGAATTTTCATTCATGTGTATCATGAAGAGATTCTAATTCTCTAAACTTGTAGAAGCATAATTACCTTGGCCTTTCTATGAAAACCTTGAGTATAGCTCGCTTGGTTTCCTTGTTGGTAGCATTCTCTAACATAGTGGCCAAAGTTTCCACATATGTAACATCCGTCATGATCTTCATTCATGTTCTGTTGATGCCTTCTTCCTCTGTTTTGTTCCTCATCTACCTCATAGCTCCCCCTTGATGTGAGCTCCTTCCAACAAGCTTCTCTTAATGGAAATCTTCAAGCGCCAACTCCAAGAGGTCTTCTTTCTTGTATTGTACTTCTCCAAGATGCAAAAATTCTCTAATACCATTGCTAGGGGAACTATCTCAACCCCTATGCATCAAACAAAGTGGAAATGACCTTTAGGTGTTACAAATGTGGTTGAACTTTCAATCTGTGGCTGACTAGGCCACTATATGTTTTATTAAAAACATATACAAAGAAGTTTTCGATGGCGATTTGGCCTTTCACATGGACACTAATAGTAGAGAGAGAGAGAGAGAGGGAGGGAGGGAGCGAGGGAGGGAGGGAAGGAGGGAGGGAGGGGGAGAGAGAGAGAGAGAGAGAGAGAGAGAGAGAGAGAGAGAGAGAGAGAGATTTGTTTTTTATTTTTATAATTTACTTTTGTTGTTTCGATATATATTTTTAGTTATGTTCATTATTTACTAAATAACTATTTACTTAATAAATAAAACACATGGAAAAAACCATATATATATATATATATATATATATATATATATATATATATATATATATATATATATATATATATATATATATATATATATATATATATATATATATATATATATATATATATATATATATATATATATATATATATATATATATATGTGTGTGTGTGTGTGTGTGTGTGTGTTTATATATATATATATGTGTGCGTGTGTGTGTGTGTAAATATATATATATATATATATATATATATATATATATATATATATATATATATATATATATAAAGATAAAGATACATACAGACACACGCACATAGACACACACAGGCACACATAGAAAGAAAGTAATCAAAGTCTAAAAGAATATTTGGAATTATCAGTTTCAGTTTTCATATCATCTTCGACTTGGTAGCTTCATCCATTAGATCTTTTGCACTCTCATGCATGGATTCAACCATATGAATATCAATACTATCATACAGGTTTCGATGGTCATGAAAATTGTAATCAATTTCAAAATCATTATTTTCATAGAGGACCTCTTTTATTTGCATTGCATTAGGAATTTGCATTATATCATGATCATGCTTATCATCACCAAAATACATTTCATTAGTTATAGAGAAAATCATTCGAATATCTTCATTGTTATGATTAATAATTTTCACTCGCATCTCTCTATGATTTATGTTATGATATCATTTACATACATATCATTGCCATTAGATTATCTATCGGTATATCCTCAATCCTAGCATCATCGACATTTGTAGTATTGTCATGGAAGACATTTATCAAGACATGAGATGTGATCGGCTCAAATATTTCTAGATATTAATCAAGAAATTCCAAGGAATGTTAATGTCTTATTCCATTAAATCATTCTCTAGATGTTGATCAGTGTTATTATTCCCAAAGTCACTTTAACTTTAATCTCTAGAGTGTCTTCTTTATTCTCATTGAGTAAATTATCTTATGTCTTTTTTTCATAGCTTGGTAGGATTTTAAATGCTTGTATATTTCGATTTGTATCTTGAGTTATGATTGATTTATTTGATTATACTCCACGAGATATGAGGATTTTACCATTGTAAGACAATTCTCATCTTCATGTCTTATAGGTTTTTGGTGGATTTTTTTAAATTTAGGTCCATTGGTTGTTGAGGCGACTTATGAGCTAATTTTACCTATCTCTTTGCTCCTCTATATTCAAAGTTTGGGCTATTATAACACTTAAACATGCATGAATTGTAAAGTTATTTAGAGGCTCTTGCCTTGTTGGCCATCTTGTGGCTTAAAGAATTCAATTATTCAATTTTGTATGTTCTTCTTAATGGGTTTTATCATTTGCATGTATCTCAAATACATGCATAGTTTCTTCATGTACAATGTAGTTTTCATATGCATTATGTACTTTTATTGTTTCCAAAATTCTTTAGATGCAACGATTTTGTACATCTCTTCCTCTCCAAAAGTTATACTCTCCAATCATTCATAAAGTTTTTGATTGTTAGTTTCTTCTTGCCATTGCCATCTGATAACATAGAAAAAAAATGCATTTTTTTAGCACCAAAGCTTTGAGAAATAAAGGAAGGTACAATGGCATTGAAGTTTGATAAAGCAAAGGGAAAACAAAAGCAATCAAGTGGGGAGTTGATAGAGAAGGTTTTTCTTCTTTGTGAACTTCAATGCCCATCCAAAAGAACACTGATAAGGAAGCTTAGAAGAGGAAGGTTGACAATCAGAGTAGAGGAAGAAGGTGATACTGGAAAAAAAGAAGAATCCTTTTCTTTCATGGTCAAGATTGCAACTATTTTTTTATGAAGCTCATTGTAATAAGTTCTTGTCATTACGTTTATTATGAAGTGAAATATGTCTAGAATGCACCTTGCCTTTGCTACGATCCACAAATCGTATAGATAGAAGCTCTTTTTGATATGTGCTTGGAGTTCTTCATGTGCACCACTATTGGATCAGAGAAATTGAATTTTAATCACGGTTAAGATAGTAGAGAGTTCTTTTTCTATACCTTTCAAACTTGAGCCTTGTTCTTCAAAAAGGTTGAATAGGGGCGCAATGCTAAAAGTTTCCTGAACTTTGTTTTCTTTTTTAATACAAATGGATTTTCTTAATACACTAGTTTGAGTTGATTATCTAATTGCAGAGAAATATTGTTCAACCTTCTACATGCATTGGTTAATGGTGGGTGACCTCTTAAGACTCAATCCACTTTTGTCTTTACTTCTAGTATGTGCCATGTCGCATAGTGCAATTAAGGATAGAAGCTAAGGGTTTGGGCTCATATATTTTCCTTAGAGTATCGGATCTTGGACAACCCATCACTATGGTTAAGATAATAAATATGGATGGTCTGACCCAACCCAAGGGAGTTACGCAATCAACATGATACTATTGTAGAAGTAGCCTAGTAGGAGAGAGACATTCTCCTAGGATGACTTATAAAACACAGAAGGCATCATGTAGGAGAAAGAGGGTAGTTTTCCTTGGAAGGAAAATGGAGAACTAACCTTTCCTTGGGAAAATTAGTTACCTAAAGAGGAAAGTGGAGTAGTCACCTAGCCAAGGATTCTAAATCACCTTGAATCACCAAAGAGGTGGAAAGTAACCTTTCATAAATCACCCTACTTCTCACATGATCCGTTCCCCACCATTTATGCCAAATTTTAACCTATAGGTGTATAATTTGTGTGTGGGATCAAGGGAGTGTAGTTTTCTCTAGTTCTTAAAGGAAATATTGATATTCGAAAAATAATAACAATATCTACGATGCAATAGAACCCAATAAGATGTACATAAAACATTTGAGACAAGGAGAAACGTACCTAAAAGGATCACATAGAAAAGGATCATGTGAGATACACCTTGGATAATAAAAAGAGAGTACATTGAACTTCTAGAAAGATAGATGTACACCTCTAAGCGAACACCTATGGTAGAAACTCCCTTATTCAAGAGGAACTGGCTAGAGCTCCTCTAAGAATTGTGCATTAGAGAATCGTTTGTCTAAAGACAAGGATGTAAACTAACCTCTCTATGTCATTATCCCTATATCTTGCACATGAAGTGTAAATCCAATTACATATCCTTAGAAAATGCTAGCTATTGTGTAAAGATTTTATAAATATTTTTCTTGAAGTAGTAGGGGAAGATTAGGGCTCCTATGTACAAGGCCTACGTAGTGGCCACTATGGGTCACCAAAGTCAAAGAAGATTTCAATTGTCAATTCTCCCTAGTGCCGAAAGATTCAAGGAGCGGCCCATGAGGGGTGGACCAGGAATGGCTTTGATGCCTATGGTGCTCACCCAACGTTTTACAATCCATGAAAGTGATGGTGACCTAGGCTATATTGTAGTTATCCATGAGAAAGATTAACCCAACCATTTTTTGTGGGATGCACATAGACACACATACATGAGCACGTAGATTCATACGACCTAATCATCTTCATAGGCACATAGAATTTTATTCACATCAATGAACACTGGATAAACATGGTTAGACAAACACTCATAGATGCATACATACAATCATATAGGGTTTCACACACACGTCACATTTAGAACTCATGCATACACATTACTAATTCACATATGTTTTGTTCTCCTAGATATAAGCAAAAGTTTATCAAGAGTGAAGAAATAGAAATATTAAAAAGAAATCTTTTTGTTACACATAGCAAGGATGTTTGTGACAAAGGCATGATGGATTATTAAATCTTGAAGTAATGAAAAATCATTTTGCGTTAGATAAATATATTCATGTCATTTATCTCAGTGATCTTCGTATGTGGAAAAAACTTGACCTAAGCACTCTCTTGTTCTCTCTATTCCCAATGACTCAATAGATGCAAATCGCATCTTGTCCTTATCGGCGGGATGCTTTGAAATCACTTTCTTCTACACCAAAGCAATGATTGCATTTGGTTCAGAAGCATCAAAGAACATGGATCCATGTGGTTTCTAAATACAAGTTTAGGAGATTTAAGCATGAACACCACCAAAGGATGTAGAAAAAAAGATTTTGCATGTGGATTCACCTATAGAACCAAGATAGAAGACATTGGCCTAGATTTGAGGAAATTTACTCATTCCATATAGTTCACTTTGAAGAATAGTGCCTTTTAAGGCACATATTCAATGCTTCGTATGAGACAAAGGCCCCTCTCTTGCTTGTACAAGTACCCTGCCTTGGAAGTTCTAGGGTAGCATAATGGCAGCCAATGGAGAGGACTCGTATAATCAAAAGAAACGTTCACTAGCATGCTCACTTAGCAGGAAATAGTGTGTAGCCTAGGCTTGGACTTCTAGAACCCTTTTTTCAAGAAGAAAAAAATGATTCTTATGTGGAAAATATTCACATGGTGAAATATATAGTTAATATCAAGTTAAAGTGTTAGAGCTTTAGGTGTAGAGTACCTAATACATCAATCATTATTTTGTATAGGCTAATACAAAAGATAGTCTTGATGAAATGATACGCAAAAAACGCATCTTGATAGTCCACCAATGGTAATAAAGTCAACTTAAAAAATTCATATCAATGCGACTCTTGAAGTCCTTTCAAAGTGGCATAAAGATCTGAAGTCAATCAAAGGAGAATCCTCTCACCAATGCCGTTTTCTTGCCCCTCTTTAATCAATATCACTTCAAACAATCATTCAACTTCAACTCCAAGAACCAATCACCAAAACTTCAAACACTAGGATCAATCAGTTAAAGCTTCATTTAGGTATATTTCAATCACGTTTGTAAAAGAAAACGCAAAAGAAAAACTATTAGCTCAATAGTTTTACGATAGAAATACTATTTTGATTTTCTCCAATTTCCTTTTTATTTTTATTTTTTATTTATTTTCTATTCTTTTGTTTATTTTGTTTTAGTCAAAATTATAAATATTCATACTATTTTCATAAATTGATGCTTTTTTTAATTTTATTTAACTAATTTTCCTTTACATTATTCATTTCAATATTTTCTTTTCATGTTTATTTTAATCAGATTCCTAGTTCTCCTTCTTTTTTATTATTCAGATTTCACTTGTTTTCTTTTTATTTTTCAATATGGTTTTTAATACCCATGCTTGTTTAAATAAATTTATACATTAAATTATATAATTCCTTAACCAAAGTGCTGAAATTTCTAAGATAACCCAATAAATAATAACCATACAATTAAAGGTGAAAATATTATTCTCTCTCTCTCTCTCTCATTCCAAGCATCTCTCATGATCATCTTTTTGTTCAGATATTTGTAGGCTTCTTCACCAACGTCCTCTGCATAATATGCCCCTATTATGTATCCATCTCGCTTTCTCTCTCTCTCTCTCTCTCTCTCTCTCTCTCTCTCTCTCTCTCTCTCTCTCTCTCTCTCTCTCTCTCTCTCTCTCTCTTTCCCCCTAGTTCTTTAAGCATTTTTTTCCTTCCTCTCTGATTTCACCCTATCTTCATAACACATCCTCTCTCTCTCTCTCTCTTTTTCTCTCTTTGTGTATCTATGCATTGAAGGCTGTAGCCACCTTACATTGCCTTTGCACCTCTTTAGCTAAGCATGCTTCTCTCTCTTTCCTTGCTTCCATCTATCTCTATATTTCTTTCTCACATCTCCCTCTCTTCCCTCTACTTGCATTGGGGGGGGGGGGGGGCAAGAGCTCTTAGGATGAAGTATAGAGGGAGTTGAGATATAAATTACTGTCTATCTTTGGATCCATTCTAGAGTCTACCTACTACTATGTTAGGTACATAAACTTCTCTCTTCTACACACATAGTAGTAACAAAGGCCATACCTTCCAATCCTTGAAAAAAACCCTTGCAATATAAAGGAACAATAGATGTAAATAATTTCTAAATATAAATTTGGAAGGTGAAAAAAAAGAGGAGGTTCTTCATATATTTAGAGCTAACACATAAGCCTTTTTATGATGTAATCTCTCACATTATGGTTGGTTGCTTGGAATATGAAACCATCATTGACAATAGGGAGTATGGAGTCTAAAACGATCATTAACAATAGGAAGCATAGCATTCAACCAATGACGAAGAGACTCCATGTTGCTTCCCACGCGTTTCACATGAAATGACACCCTGTAGGGGTTGAGATAAGTTGTTTCCTTGAGTATATTCTAGATGATGAACTTTCACCTTTGTCTTAAGCGCTCATTGCAATAGCCAATAAAAAGTTTGATTTGGAACTTTCAAGTAGATGTTTTGTTTTATAAATAGAAGAGTTTTTCTGTACAAAATTGAGACAATCCCTTCTTTGGTGTCCGAGTGTTCCAATAGGATTAAAAAATATCCAACATGTTCCTTGTTGGCACTTTGAGCTTCTATATCATGTAAGATGTGTGAAGCCTTTCTAGAGAATGAGATGGCATCTAGGATTAGACTCTCACTCTATATGTGTGTGTATAAATATATATATATATATATATATGTATATATATATCTTTCTCTCTCTTTCTCAACTTCTCTCTCTTTATCTCCCTCTCTCTCTTCTTGACTTCTTGCAGCATGTACACTCTAACTATCTTCCTTTCTCTCTCTCTTATGCTTTCTCTATCTCTCTCTTGATATATCTTATCTCTCTCTCTCTCATGATTCCTCTGCACGTACCTCTAAAAAACACATAACAAAACACACAAATGCACACATACATACAGATAAATTTATATAGCTCATACACACAGACCTGCACACATCCACATTAACATGGCCATACACACACACGCACACTGCACATTTAACTTATTGAGATTTACGCATACATGAACAAACATATACATGTTTTACTTATGGACCCACACACACACAGAAACATCCATGGATAACATATGCACTTATACATATAGAACACATAGATACACATACTCACACATATATACATATACACATAAAACAATGAAAACATATATACACATCTATAAAAACATACATAAAATAATTTAATTTTAAATTATCATAGATATACACACATAGTGACTGACATGCATTCACAAAGTTTCACTCATACATGTCACATGAATTCATAGGTACATTAACACACATACACACACACATATAGCAAACATACACCACATTTACATACATGGAACTTCTCTACATTTATAACCACATACAAAGAGATAACCATTTATGAACACACTTATACATGAACATAATTCCACATGCAATGGTCACATTCCATTCCCATGCTTTATAAGGATTCACACTATCGAAAGATTTATAAGAAAACCTATTTATTAGGTAATTGGCAATCGATACTCCCTCTGTCCAAATATAGTTTCATAAGTTCTTATTGTTCAACATGGACCTTTTGGTTCCACAAGGATCCAATTTCTCCTCTATGTTACTCCATTTGATTTAGCGGTGTATCTAGACGTTATCTATCCCTTGCTTCCCCTAACTTTTAAGTAGGAATCAAACTCATGGGGGAACTATTCTCCCCCTCAATCAGACTTAGTCATTTTAGGGTTTTCTGCAAGACAATCAAGATTATTACCACCACTACATGCTAGATAGATGACTCTTCTCCCAACCATATGCCTCTATATATAGCTCTCTCCAAGGGAATGCCCTCTTGGGAAGGTAGGTTCTAACTATCCAAGTATCAACAATGTAACTCCACGTGTGCTAAGTGCCCCATTTAACTATAGCTAATGCAAGCGTGTGCTTCTAGAAGACTCTTGATCTCTTTGGAAAAAATACTCTCCCCATGTATCCCATGGTGATTGAACCCAAGACCTCCTCCTTCATACCCTTGAGAGCTAACCACCAAGCTAACTAGATCACTTTTTTATAAGAGCACATGACCTACTATGTTAGTCTAGTCTCAAGATCTTTGGTGAGACAATGTAACCAAACACTGTTTGATTTCTGATCTCTCTAAATTGTTTTGATCCTTGGATCATAGAATTAGTAAATTGCATTATTCCCCCTTTGGAAAAATAGTTTCTCCCTTGAAAATAAAGCTAAATAAATATTGTAGGCAACCCTCGAACCTTATGTTCTAATACGAGAAGAACATGTTTGATCTCTATGGTGGGGTCCCTACCCAAATGAATCAAAACACCATCTAGCTTGGCACCTTGATAGACTATTCAAAGTATAAAGAAGTGAAATAATAATAAGGGTGTATCTAATAACATCTCTGGCCAATCCCCTATTTTAATAGGTGAAATCTAGGCATGAACATTTGAACTCGGTGGATTCAAATTAGTAGTCCATTTTTGGGCATGACTTAAGCATAGACATAGTAATTAAGGTGGGATTCTTATCTATGTCAAGACTTTGAGAACTCTTGATTCACCTCAATTTCATTTGGAAAACTTGAAATTTGGTTGCACCAAACATCTAACTTGGATGTTTGCACATTCCTTTTCTCCCAACCAACTTTCACTTGCCTTTTATGCCTCAATAGAGGAGTAATTTGTCCTAATAGGCTTGAAAATCCTATGTAAATTGTAGGAGAAAGCTTGACCAGTACTTTGGGTCAACCATACTATAACTTGACCAAGGCAAATCCAAAATAAACAATGTCCAACTAAGGACACATTTCTCCAAGACTTTAGCTAAAAGTTTTTGGAAATTTTCAATCTTATGAGCAATTCCTAATTTCTCTTTTCTAGAGGAGACTAAACCATAGAGAGTCATTTGTGCTCTATAACTTGATACAAATTCAAATGAATTAGTCAACTTAGACTTATCATCTTTTGAAGATTGACAAACACTCTTGTATAGTACATCTACCTCAGATGTTTAATTTTGTTGCTTGGTTCTAACTAGCTAGCCCTAGACTTTTGTAAAAAAGAATTACACCTATATCCAAGTCAAATCCGAAAGATCCACAAAGTGGAAAGAAAGCACTAAAATGCCATACAACCAATTCAAATCTCGAAGATAAGCAGAATTGTGTGGAGTCAACTTCTAGATGATGCAAGACTTTAACTACTCAAAGATCTGCTTCAACAAGGTATTGAAGAATTTTCCTATCTTTAAGAGAAATAAATTGGATTCTCAAAATGACTGATAGAAATCTAAAATATTATCCAACCACAAGATCCTAATGTGGTTTCCAACATAAATATGGGTCGACCCAGTCAGGTTCCATAGATGCATTTTTTACTAAAATTATTCTTCACTTGAGACTTAGTTCATGCCTATAAACAATCTTTATGATGGCTTACTAGAAATGCAATTCTTGTGTATTTCTTTGAGTCAAATAATTGATTTTATCGAGTTACACTAGAAACTTTGTGCTTGGCTCACTCTTTCTATTTCTTAGTCTAAAGGAACATATCAATGTCAATGTCCTTGTTCTTCAAAAATGTATTAAACATCTTTAACTTGAAGTGTTATATACTTCAAATAAGAAAAAGTATGTGCCTTACTTTGAAAAAAGAAGATCCTAGAAGTTACTTACTTCATATCTTTTTAACTTACTTGATCTTGAAGTATCTTGAGATATTAATTTTATCCTTCTTGAATTTAACTCCTCCATTGAAGTTCTAATTCCCTTAAGGGTCAAATCCAACTTCAAGGTTTATTCTAGAAATACAATATAATTATCATCCCAAGACTGTAAGCAAGCTTCAAGAACTCAATACCATGAATGGATAGAGTTTCAAAACCTTAGACCCAAAGGAAGTGTGTGTATCCTGTAGAGCTCATCAAAGTTTCCTATGCTGGCTTAATTAGTGAATTTGAGATGAGAGAATCGCTTTGGAATGCAGCTATGGAATCACCATGAAAGACAATGCTACGGCAATCTCTTGATTTTCTCACAAAATATGATCGAAGAATGCTTTGCTATGCGTTTACCTCTAAGAATGATCAGATTATCAGATATAGTCCAAGAATGCGCGTTACCATCTCAATAAGATCCGATACAGTCGAGATATGCGCGCAACCATTCACATGAGATCAGATATAAGTCGAAGTATGTTGATTGCTTCGTGCGCTATGTCCATACCATCGAACTTTTTTCACCGCTCACTAGTCCTGCACATTGTTTTCTCCTGAGCTATTAGTACTGAAATAGTATCCTTCTAAAACGCAAGAATGTTGTTTATGAGTGATTGTGTACGTCAACGGATAGAAAATCTAACTATATATGAGACTTATGTGTTCTAGTAAATAAGAGTTCCAATCATCATAGGTCACTCGTTATGTAACGTTTGTGTGGATATAAAGAAGCTAAAAGCATGAACATATTTCAAAACATTAGAACTATTCAGACTTGCACAAGACAAGAGAAAATCTGACACAGGAGAGTAGACACTATGTGATGCAGAAAGAGAAAGATTCTTGTCTTAGAGATTTGAACTGGATAAATTTGCTGATGAAAAATAACTTCATGGTTAATGCCAACGCATGGACCACCCTCGAGCAATCTCAATCGCATTCACACTAACACTTTTGATTACATTCTCAATCATAATCTCACTCCCCATCACAGTCACAAAAGAAATCTTCGATTTGCAGCCTCCTCTTGCACGATGTGTTGATCGCGCAAATCGAAATAGACCTTCATTGATGAAGGAAGTGCGTAATCCATCAAATTTCACGATATTCATTTCTGTGAGTGTTGCATGTGAGTGTTGCATGTAGAACTTTCATGAAAACGCATGTGCTTTCGTGTCAATTGCTGACACCTATTTTCAACCTTTGCCACTCTCTATGAATAAAATGGCTGAGCCACCATCTATATGTGCAATCCACACCACTCTATGTCTCGAAAGGTGCTTCTAAAAGAGTGAATTAAAAGGAGTGAAAGCTTTTAGAAGCTCTGAGAGCTCTTTTCAAAACTCTCTCTCCCATGTGCAATCAAGAGGATTAAATCCAAGACCTCCTTCATTTCCTTCTTCAGAATCAATCACTATGCTATAATTATGAATTT
>MU262403.1:0-68460 GCA_020310875.1 Ceratopteris richardii | reverse complement strand
CTCTAGCCTTCGATGGTGGTGGACATTGGAAATTTGCATACACATAAGTGTTGATGAGGCAAGAAATCATAGTTGCTCTACATTTCCGTTATCTACAAACCACTCTACACAACGTCCTTGAATGTTCGTTCTTCCAGCTTTGCAAAAGTGTATACATTCTTTGATAAAGAAAGAGATAGGGAGAACTAGAGCGTTTCTTTATGTGTGCCTTAAACTCAGAAAGAGTGTGCTGCCAATTGATTCCTCGCACCATCATGGGATAGTGCCGAGATAGTGAGAAGGAGTTTTGCATAGACATTGCAGAGTAGGAGCTTAACAGAACATAAGAGAGAGGTCAAGCCTCGACAATACCATCTCTTGGTTAGCGATAGAGAGAGAGAGAGGGAGAGAGAGAGAGACAAAGAAAGAGAGTAATGCTACCTAGGCACATTTTATGGAGCACCACAACTAGAGCAATTAGAACCTCTAGTACAATCCTACCTTCTACCATTGACAAGTCTAGAACATTTTTCGAATCATGAAGCACAATGTGAATGAGATGTGGGAAACCATGAGATTGAACACATATGCTCGAGCTAGCAAACTGCCTCTATCCATCTGAGTAGAGCACTAAAGATGGTCACAAAGTGGAGGCCATGGGTTTTGGAGTGGGGGGGGGGGGTGTCTTGGGTCATGAAGTGGGGGACTTGTGGGTCACGAAGTGGGGAATACGAGGGTTGTAGAGTGGAGGATTATTGGGTGGGAGTGGCGGGTCATGGGTTGCACAATGGGGGGTCTCGCAGGTTGAGGAGCGGGGTTTTACAGGTTGCAGAGTGGGGGTTTGTAGGTCGCAGAGTGGGGGTTCATGGATCACAAAGTAGGTGGTTTGTAGTTTGTGGAGTGGGGGGTTCATGGGTCACAGAGTGGGGGGTTTGTGGATCATGGAATGGGGAATTCACGAGTCATAGAGAAAAGGATTTGTGGATCCCAGAGTGGGGGGGTCATGGATTGTGGAGTAAGGGGTTCGTGGGTAATGGAGTGGGGGGTTCGCGGGTCAAGGAGTGAGGTATTTGTGGGTCAAGGAGTGGGGGGGGGCGTTTGCAGGTCACAAAGTGGGGGTTTGCGGGTCACTGAATGGGAGGTTTGTGAGTCATGGATTGGGGGGCTCATGGGTCACACAATGGAGGGTTTGTGGGTAGTGAAGTGGGGGGTTTGTGGGTCATGGAGTTGGGGGTTTGTGAGTCATGAAGTAGAGCATTTGCAGGTCACGGAGTAGGGGGTTTGTCGATCACAGAGTGGGGGGTTCACACGTCGTGGAAGGGAGTTTCGGAGGTTCTGGAGTGGGGGTTTGTGGGTCAGATTAGACGGAAGGCCCATTTCCTTGGCCTAAATGCCACAATCGATTATAGAATCTCCAAATACGTTCTAAACAATCTACCAATATGAGGTAGCAAAGGAAGATACTCGAGAAAAAGGCTATAAAAGCAAGCGCTTGTAGGAAACCGCATGCTTCTTCGAGGATAAATCTGAAGAAGTAATTGTACAAGGATCGAAACCATATTTCCACAAACAAACATATGCTTCAACAACCTGCATCACAATCAAGGATAGATTTATCATCTTTGTAGCTTCCTCTAGATTATCTAAACTCCACCTCATAAAAATTTTGAACCATGGTAAGAATAGTAACTACTTGCCATCTTCGGTAAGGCTACTATGAAGAAGGTTCCTTGACTTTTCCCATGACTAGGATGTGAAGGGATGATCTTGCACATGATTGAGGAGGCATGTAGGTGCCTCAACCTCTCAGACTAAATTGGCACTATCCTCATCAGCAAGGGGGATTTTTCAGAAAAGTCCCTCTAGTGGGTAGACTCTGATGTGATTTGTGTTCTACCATGATAAGAAGGTAGGGAGGAGAGTAAATTAGAGAAAACCTGAAGATTCAATTCCCTTTGAGGAAAGGGAATCAAGAAGCAAAGAAAGGAGGATTTGGTGTTGGCAAAAGGAGAAGGGTGATAGGGGGAGGTGGAGTTAGGATAAGAGGACCAAAGAGAGGGAAGGGGGAGTGGAGCTTAATACTAAACTAAACTGAATAAGAGAGGTTAACACTAGCGATCTCACTAGGAGTGGTTTTCATCATCTACATGCTAGTAACATTTCTTTTGTGAGATGTATGCCAAGTACATAAGTGATAAGCATCATGTTTGAGGGAATAGTGCTTTGGGTACCCCCATAGCATAAAGCCAGCAAAGGTGTGACATCCAAAGGAAAGAGTGCAGCACATGGCAGTGCGACATTATAGTATTTTTCTTATTTTTTTATCTACGGGAAACATTGAAGAAATCTTGAATGACATTGGATGATATTTCACTATCCGGAAGCAACTCAAAATTCAGTGCGAGTCTGTGTTTGATGAGAGTCTAGTTCTTGACAGTGCTTTGGAAGCTACTAAGGCTCTGATTGTGAATGAAAAGATGCAAAACTCTCATTCTATGCAAACCAAATCTACATAAAAAATTGTATGCACATCACAAAATTGGAGAAGAGCTAGTCTTGAAGTGGGTCAGAGTTAGAGAAATATGGAGAACATTGATTGAATGGCACATCGTGACAACATTTCCAAGATTCTAGAGTAGAAGGAAAGTATCACAGACAAAAGACTTAGAACCCATTCAACAACAAAATTTGCAACTTCAACAAGGTTTACCTTTAGTTACTAGTAAAGATTCACCTACTACCTTTGATTCCAAAAAAGTATTGGATGCATGCAAATACTTCAGTCCTAAACCAATGGAAGATTTATAGGGTAGACAACAAGGTACACAACACGAACAACATAGAAGACAGTTTCAAGCTAGCGTAACCTATGCTAAGTTCAGAGGATTTTTAGGAGATCACCCTAATGTTCACGTCCATACGTTTGAAGCTAATTACAGTGTACTAGACAACCGAGATGATGATGAATAGAAAGAAATAGTTTTCCAATCAACATGCATCGAATCAAGTTTATTGTGTAATTTGTGAGAATAGGAGTCACTCTACATAAATGTATCCATACAATGCGAAGACACAAAATCAGTTAGTAGTGAATGTAGTTATTCAAGAATCTAATTAATTTGCAGTAAATTGTGTCCCCCCTCATCTTCAAAACATGGATTACTCATCTTATATGAAATTTCAAGCACCACGGCTAGGAAGTTACAATCAATCATGCTGGAATCAAGGTGCTACCAATACGACTAATCGCACATCCAACCACGTTGTCATTTCTGTGGAGAACTAGAGCACATTCGTAGAAATTGTTAGATGCCCAAGAATATGAAAAACGCAAGAAGGATCACCCAAGAAAGAACATTGTCATGACTTAACTTGTCAATGCATAAGCTCCTACTATCTAGACATGATCAAGCAATGTCATGCAACTAATCACCAAGGTCTTTAAACCAGGATTTGAGGAGCAATAGCGGATGTTCTCCAAGGTATCCAAATGGGCTCAAGCTAAATTTTTCCTCTTCCCCAATCCCTTACCAATCACTACTCCAAAACGAGAAAGCCCCCTATCAAAAGTGTCAAAATCCTCACTATTGGAACCATCCAACACACTATGAGAGGGTCCATCTCCTAGAAAAGATTGGTACATATTGTCCAAAAGTGTCAATCGCCTTGTCCTTAGGAGAACTGTTGTCCCTTGTCCATGGCATAAGATTATAGTTTTAGCAGTAGATTAGTCTCATCCCAATTTCAGCATTAATTACAACCATTATACACCTGTAACTAGACACAACATTCGATCACATGGTTCCCTTTACCATAGTCTAGTGTAAAAATCACAAAATTACACATGTCCTCATAGATGGTGGCTCTAGCATAAATCTTGCCACTGTAGCTCTGTATAACAAGTTGGGTTGGAATCAAATTGAACTAGTAAAGTTCTTTATTCAGATGACTGACCAATCTAGGGTCCATCGAGAGGGGTTAATCACGAATATCCCCATTATAATCTAGGGTGTTGTCATTAATATGAGATTTCTTGTATTGGATCTGCTTGAGACTAGACTGGATTATAATTTACTTTTTGGTCATCCATGGATAAAGTAAACCGAAGTCTTGCAAGATTGTTCATCACATGAACTTGTCTTTAAATGTAACCATCACAAATACATTATTTCCATCCACGATATTAAACCTTATGAGATACATGCTAGGCCCTATGTCATTGAGCAAGTCGATATCCTAGATAGTCTTTCAAATGATCATGAAACGGCCTTCTTTTCAACTAAACAGGATCTACTCTCCTTAGGAATAGTGGACTTACAACACCTACTGAACTAGTCAGCATTACACCAAGATCTAGCTCAAGAAAAGAGATTGAAAGATCAAGCTCTACAAAATGCTCGGAGTAAAGCTCAACGTGGAAAGCACATCGTCTAACAAGATATCCATCTTAAGGAGGAATTTGGTTTGTAGCTCACCGAAGCCCAAAGTCGATTCATTTTGTCTCAAGTTTCAACCTTCGGTGCCACTCTGGATGGCTCAATCACTTTACAATCGATGACGTATAGCAGGTTTTGAAGACTATTACCAAAAAGACTCAGGTGACCTTCAAAGATGCTCAAGATTCATGTAAAGCTAAAGTATTTAAAAAATTCCTCTAACAAAGAGTTGGATTAGGTAGACTAATTTTATTCATTTTTTTACTTAAAATTTTTGGGTTCAAGTCCTCCATGCATGCTAGTGTTATCCATCAGTTGCTCAACTTTCTAAATAGTAATTCACTTTAAACCTCTCGTTGAAGACACAGACCACCATATGTAACCTTTCAAAAGTAATATACATCATTCTATCTCGAGGTACGTGTACAAGTTGAAAAAAACAAGTATTGGACATGGTGGACTTTCAAGTCTGCTGCATAGAGAAGAGCGCTTTGTTAAACTAAGTGCTCATGATCAAGTGATTTGGTGAATAGTCACTTTGTTTGGTGTCTATGAGTATGTGAAGTTCAGAGTAGAATACAATTTTGTTAGTGTAATCAACAAGTCGTTAACTAGTTTGGGTTGAGTAGCTGAAGAAACACAAGAATTTAGTTCTTACTCAATTCCGCCACCCAAGAACCCTATCAGCCTATCCTACTGCTTCATTGGACTAGATTGGAGAGGATAACACATCAAGTAAAGTGGAAGACATAAGAGTGGGATATAAAGAAGAAAGATCCAAAGATGCGTATTTTACTAATAAAAAGGTAAATCTTGATAGCAATAACTCAATCATTGGCTCAACTTTTCCAGACATATTAGGTTAAGTGAAACAAAATCAAGACCCCTTAAAACATACACATCAACGTTAAAAATAGAAAAAGTGGAAAAAATGAACTATGTTTCTAGTTGTATGCACGGGTCTAGAGTATAAACAGGAGATAAAAGTTTCAAAAAATGAAGGGGATCCAAACTTTAGAATTAAGAGGAATATTATTCTGTTCAATGTTTGAGGACTCTCCCATCCCTCACAGCTTATCATTCTAAAGTGGCTCAAGGATAAAGCCTTGTATGTCGATTTAATTTCCCTTCATGTATTTAAGATCAATAGATATGTACTTATGAATGTACTCGATAAGGTCTCCTCATCTAATCTTTGGATTTTACAAAGCATCCTTGATGAGGCAACGGTGTTGTTCTGGGATGAAATCAAGATGGAAATTACTTTTTCATGATGTCATCATTGATGGGTGAGATCAGAACTAGTTTAAGACTTAGGATTACTTGAAATCCTTGCCACTTTGTGATATTGATTGGAAATTTTAAGAGTTTTGAATATATTGGTGACCATAAGGAGTAGAAGGGTAGGTAAATTAAATCTAAAGTTTAGACACAATGGAACTTCTTGAAACTCCATCTAGACTTAGTTGAATAGAAAGAATGCCATTATTTTTCTTATTCCAATATTGAAAATGTGAACTAAAACCATGGATCCTTCCTGAACTTCATTAGACCTGAGATACCTGTCATGCATTCTCTTGCGCTCTTCTTGTGTTACCTGAAGGTTTTGCATTGCTCCTTCTCTGTATTCTTCTAATGCCACCAATCTCTCAATGGGAGGTTCAATTCCAATGGTTTTGGTTCCCATTTCCTTTTTGATAATGAATTCAAATGGGGCCCATGCCTCTTTTCCATATACTAAGCGAAATGGACTCTCACTAGTGTTTCCCCTTCTTGTAGTTCTGAAAGCCCAAATTGCACCGATCAATGCTTGTGGCCAAAAGCTTTGATGATCAAAAGATAATTTGCACAGCAGCCCGATCAAAAGCTTATTGGAGCTCTCTGCTTGCCCATTTGCCCTTGGATAGTAGGCACAAGATTTTTTATGGAAGACCTTGTACCTGTCAAATATGAATTGGAGCAGCTGATTTACAAGATGTGTTCCCCTATCACTAGTGATTTCCAGTGGGCAACCAAATCTTGAGAAAATACGTTTATACAAGAACTTAGCTATTGTTAACGCCGTGCAATCCACAGTATCTTTAGCCTCTATCAATTTAGTTGCATAACATGTGGCCATCAAAATATACTTCTTACCCCCACGTTGACCAGTTGGACTAATTGGTCCTATGAAATCAAGACCCCATCGTTGAAATGGGAGCCATCCTGTAGATATGACTAATAGTTGGAAATTCAATCTGGTTGGCGTAGGAGCACATCTCTGGCAAATGTGGCATTCTTTAGCAAACTTGATCGCATCCTTGTAAATATGAGGCCACCATAGTCCCTTGTGGATGATTCTGTGAGCCAATTCTTCCCCCTTTAGATGCCCTTCATTGTGTGTTGCCTCTAGCAAAAGATTTACCTCCTCTAGATAAACACACTTTCTCAAGATATCATCCTGACAGTATTTATATAAATTTCTATTTATAAGTGAATATGCTTTGGTTTTCAGAAGAAATCTTCTCTTTTCTATAGGTGTCAAGTGTTCTGGGAGTTTTTGAGTAGTGAGAAAATGGAGAATTCCATCATACCAATCAGTCTGAATTGCCACTAGGAAGAGATTACTATCCACCAGTTCATCATTAATACATGTTGCCTTCTCGCTCATTGTAGTCTTGGACACTTGATCTGCCATGTAGTGCTCTCTTTCTGGCTTAATATGAATATCAAAGTGGTGAGTAGTCTGCTGGCATAGGAGATAGGTCTGTCAACCTTGTGTGATGATGGTTGAGCTAGAACTGCACCAACAGCATGAAGACTAGCATCTGTATGCACATGAAACTCTAATGACCAGTTAGGAACACTTAAAAGTGGAGCAGTACATAACCTCATTTTCAGTTCACAAAATGCTTTCTCAGCTTCAGCACTCCATGAGAAAGGGACCTTTTTACTGGTAAGCCTTGATAAGGGCTTAGCTATTTCTGAATACGTTCGTATGAATCTTCTATGATATCCTGCATGGCCCAAAAAACTTTGCACTTATTTTGGGCTTTGTGGAATATGCATGGATAGAATAGCAGTAACCTTTGCAGGGTCAACCGTTATCCCTTCAGCAGATACTATGTGACCAAGAAGAGTACCCTTGGTGACCAAAAAATGACACTTAGCAGGATTTAAGTTCAAACCTATTTTGAGACACTGCTCAAAGATTCCCTTTAGATTTTCCAAATGATCATGGAAATCTTGAACTGCTGCTCTTTTATCTGTGCCTGAAAACACTCAAAAGTCATCCATGAAAATGCAGAGAAAGGTTGTTAACCACTTGCCCAATATCAGATACATTGTTCTATTCAATGAAGCTAGTGCATTCTTTAAACCAAAAGCCATGTGAGTATAGACATAAGTGCCCCATGGAGTAACAAAGGTTGTTTTGTCCCTAGCATCAGGATGGATCACTATCTGATTGTAGCCACTAAAACCATCCAAAAAGCTATACAAAGTGTGACCGGCTACTTCCTCAAGTACTTGTTCTGAAAAGGGCTAAGGAAATCCATCTTGAACAGTCACTTTATTTAAGGCACGAAAATCAATGCAAACCCTTATTTTTCCACTATTTTTCTTGGGTACAATAACCATAGAAGAAAGCCACCTTGAATGTTCTACTAGAACAATTATACCTGCTTCTTGTAGTTTTGTAACTTCCAACTTTACCGCCTCTGCATATTTTGGATTGAGTCGATACGGCCTACTTCTTGCAGGCGCGGCTCCCTCAACTAAGGGTATTCTGTGTAATCCAAGCTCCTCTGCTATCCCTTTTAGATCTTTGTCGGACCATGCGAAGACATTTTTGTAGGCAAAAAGTAAAGAAGTTACCTTCTGCAGTAAAGGAGGATAATGCCATAGCCAAGAGGCCAAGTAGACTACTTGAGGGTTCTCTTCATCCCCTAGATTTATTTCTTAAACTAGTGTTTCAGGACTAGTCTTGTTTGAGAAATCATCTCCACTATATGCAGGAGTGGACTTTAACTTATATTCTACAATATGTTCTCTGGTCCATCCTTGAGGTATATCCGTAAAAGGAAGATCTTCTCTGCGCTCCGGCTCATAACTTTCCATCCAGGGTACTTCTATATTTTTTGCCTCTTCAAATTTTGTATTCTCCTGCAAACTCTCATTCTCCAACTCCTTGTGATCTTCATGGCCTTTTCCTGCAACTCCTTCATCCGTAACTTTTTCTTCTATTTCACTGATTTCCACCGTGCAACACTCTGCACTTTCCATCATCCAATTCAATAACGTATCTTCTTCTTGGGGTAGGTAGGGCATTACCTGAGTATCCACAGTATACCCAGTAGTTTTCCTTGAGTCGAATCCTTCTTCCAAATGTAATTACAGTTGGCTATCGGTGCTTGTTGAAATCCATAGTTTGTTTTTCCCCCAATCTTGCAAAGCTTTTGCTTGCCTCAGCCAAGGTCTCCCCAGGAGTAAAGGGTAAGAAGTCTCCTGTGGAAGTGCAATAACAACAAAATCTAGAACAAAGTGGCAACCCTGTACTATCATCAGTACCTTTTCAATAATGCTAAGAGGTGCAACCCGATGTTGATCTGCTAGTGTAACTGTGAATGGTGCCATCTTGGTGGGGTTCAAATTCAGTTTCTTCATTGTGAAATCTGGCATCAAATTGATACCACAACCTCCATCTATGATCACACCTGTGAGAGCTTCATCCTTTATACAAATAGATAATCTTGAGCTTTGGTAGTCTGCCAAGGGTGTAGGGGGAAAATCAACCATGAAACCATCTATACTGGGTGATTGGATCAAGTGAGCAGAGTGTATAATCTTCAATAAGTCACTTCTTATTTTTGAATCCATCCTTATAAGTTTGTACAGACTAACCTTGTGATGAATACCTTTCAAGACTCGTTCAACGTTTACCGCATGAGTATCTCCTTGCAGACTTGTTGGTTGGTCCCTTAGAGAAGTAGCCATCCTTTCATAAGCTCCTTCAATTTCTGCTTGGCCCTTCCACCTAGCCTTCTTTTCCTCTTCTTTATCCTGGACTCCCTCTTGTTCCTCTCTATGGGTTGCTGCCGCTTGTCTGGCTCTAGTCATCATGGGCATTGAAGAAGATGAAACAACATAAGACTAAGTGGTCATACCTTCTTGTTGTGGAGAGACTGCAATCATGTGGATTGGAGCAGGACGGCTTCTTGGCAATCTTTGGTGTAGTGATCCTTAGCCTCGGGACAATGCTGACAAGGAGGTGCATCTTCTGGAAGGGAACACCTATTTTACATATGGCCATACTCACCACAACGGTATCGCATCAAAGGCCTATTATATCTAGGCTTCGGTGGTGTGTTCTCCTCTCTATTAGGTGCATTTGAAGTACTAGCATAATATGAATCCAAAGCTTGAGAAATACCTCGTTGTTGTGTACCCTTGAGGTAGTAACAACCTCTAGCTCATGGCCATCCTTTCCACAAAATTGACAACTTACCTTGTTAGGACAATTAGCATTGGAATGCCCATTGTTGTTACAAATTGTGCACCAAATCTGCCTTCTTATATCTTGAGTGGTCCGCAAATCTTCTAACTCACGACGAAGTTGGGCTACTTCATCATCAGTGTGACGTAGTGGTGGCAAAACCTTCTCTTCTTGTTGATTTTGTTGCATTCTTCATGCCACCAGTTCCTTCCTTAGTTGCCCAATAGGGTCTAGTTCTACAGCATAATTCGATTGTGTATCCCCTTCAAAATGTTGCCTAGCTTCTTCAATGCATGATGCTGCTGCAACAAAATCATTGAGGGTTGCATCCAATATAAGAGACTCATGTAGCTTCTGTTGAGATGACCTAGGCAGAGCTTTTTCTATCCATTCTTTAACCATGAAGTCACTTGGAGCATGTGGCAGACGTGCAACAAGTCCTTTTGTTCTAGTGTGAAGTTCATGAACGGATTCACCTGATCTTAGCCTTAGATTCTCGAGCTGGTCTAGAGCTCTTTCCGAGGAGTCACTAGGTCGAAATGTCTGTGAGAATGCCATCTTCAAAGCCTCCCATGTAGCAAAATGGCCATCTGCATATTGACTGTACCATTTGTTAGCAAGGCCTTGCAATGTGGATGGGAAGAGTACCAGCATTGCATCCTCTCTATTCTGCAAACCTCGTCCATGGCATAAGGAGATGAACCTCCTCACATGATCATCAGCATCCTCATAAGCTTGTCCCTTGAAGGTAGGGAACTTGATATTGAGTCTAGAGAGTAAATGAGAGAGATCCTCCATTTGCACTGGTGTTTCTTCTGACATATCTAAGGAGAAGTCTAATATTCTCCTATGCTCCTCCTTCGACAGTGGTGTCGCACCGAAATCAATAGATAAATTCAAAGAGGCTAGAGGGGAGGTAGGTTCACTAGTTGAAGATATAGCTGACTTGTTACGGCTCCTTCGTATACGAAGAGGCTCCTTATCTACTCGCGTATGGGTCATGTATCTACTTGCAAATGTAGTAGGGCAAAAATACTGAAAAAGAGGACAATTTACTATCCTTAGGGCCTCTCACAGAAACGCAAGGGTCCCACCGGGCGTGCCAAACTGTGGAGGAGGTACTGGGGTATCTATTTTTAATAAGAGCATGCAGCAAGCACTCCAGTACTTCACCTACTCAAGGGAGGTTCTCCATAGGGAAATATACCCTTTAACACTTCTGTGAGTAGGCAGATATCAATGATTGCACAAAGTTGTGAATACTCAAGAAAATATTAATGACAACTGACAATGAAGGAAGACCAATCACTCCTTAGTTCGAACGGATGATTACAACATAGGCAAGAGAAATGCTCTAAAGTTGATGCTCTAGGCTAGCATGCCACTCCAGAACTAAACCACATCAATATAAGGGATTCATCCAATCCGTACAATGGACACAACCAGATGTAGACTAGCAGTGATCAATACAAAGCGTGAAGACTTGCTCTAAGAGGAAGAGCACGAAATACCAATGACTCACACTGAATGACAAAACCAAGCCACTCTCTTCACACTATAGTGCTATTAGCCCTCACTGGGAAGCCCAGGCTCTGTATCCTCACCATAGAGTGACTTCCTACAGTAGGCTTGTAGCCAGAGAGTGCCAAGAGAGGACCCCTGTATGTATGTATGTAAATGTGTATATATCCCAATTGAACACAAATCCATTGCTTTTATAGGCTCCAATAGGCCTAGAGGGCCTTGCCGATTCCTCACGTCCACTGACCATGCGCTGGTTGATTGCCCAAGATTGGAGGGGTAGATCAAATATGCCACCAATCTTGAATTGGATCCTCAAAATTAGGCAGTCGTCATGAATGGTTGGTGGCAACAGTCATTTCTCCACTTTCACTTTTACCACTTACACTTTTACTGCCACTTTTGCATGCAAGCTGAGATCCTCATTTTGTGCCGCCGGTGATGTTTGAATGACACTGAGAAGCACACCCTTCACCTAATTTTTGTATTAGCTTTTGATCCTTCATATTAAGTGGGCGGTGTAGGAGGTGAGTTGTGGGGAGTTGAGGGAGATTACGAGGGTTGTGGGAGGTTGTGGGTGGCAATAGGGGGTGAGTTGTGAGGAGTTGTGGGGGTTTTTGGGGTGTGGTCAAAATATGATCCAAGATTTCAAAATTATTATTGCACCATTGGAAAGTACTTTTTGAGAGCTTTCCAACGATATATAAGACTATAGGGTTTGGATAAGAAATGATCCTCCAAATATCCATAAAAAATTGCATGAGAACTTTGTGGGAGGTCCTGGGAAATTGTGGCATTAGTGGGGTTTGTGGGGTTTTTGGGGGGTTGTGGAGGGGTGTGGGGTTTGTGGGGGGTCATGGAGTGGTGGGGGGCTGTGGAGGGGTGTGGAGTTTTGTGGGGTTTGTGGATTTTGTGGAGGGATGTGGGGGGTGTGGAGTGGTGTGGGGTTTGCGGAGTTTGTGGAGGGCTGTGGGGGGGTGTGGAGTTGTGTGGGGTACCGTGGAGTGGTGGAGGGTTGTGGAGGGGTGTGGAGTTGTTTGGGGTTTCTTGAGTTTGTGGAGGGCTATGGGGGGGTGTGGAGTTGTGTGGGGTTTGTGGAGTTTGTGGAGAGCTGTCCGGGGGTGTGGAATTGTGTGGGGGGTCGTGGAGTGGTGGAGGGTTGTGGAGGGGTGTGGAGTGGTGTGGGGTTTGTGGAGGGCTGTGGGGGGTTGTGGAGTTGTGTGGGGTTTGTGGAGTCTCTGGAGGGCTGTGGGGGGGTGTGGAGTTGTGTGGGGGGTCGTGGAGTGGTGGAGGGCTATGGAGGGGTGTGGAGTGGTGTGGGGTTTTTGGAGTTTGTGGAGGGCTGTGGGGGGGGGGGGGGGGGGGTGTGGAGTTGTATGGGGTTTGTGGAGTTTGTGTAGGGCTCTCGAGGGGCATGGAGTGGTGTGGGGTTTGTGGAGTTTGTGAAGGGTTGTGGGGGGGTGTCGCGTTGTGTGGGGGGGTGTCGCGTTGTGTGGGGGGTCGTGGAGTGGTGGAGGGCTGTGGAGGGGTGTGGAGTTGTGTGGGGTATGTGGAGTTTGTGGAGGGCTGTGGGGGGGTGTAGAGTTGTGTGGGGTTTGTGGAGTTTGTGGAGGGCTGTGGGGGGGTGTGGAGTTGTGTGGGGTTTGCGGAGTTTGTGGAGGGCTGTGGGGGGGTTTGGAGTTGTGTGGGGTATCGTGGAGTGGTGGAGGGTTGTGGAGGGGTGTGGAGTTGTGTGGGGTTTGTGGAGTTTGTGGAGGGCTATGGGGGGGTGTGGAGTTGTGTGGGGTTTGTGGAGTTTGTGGAGAGCTGTCGGGGGGTGTGGAATTGTGTGGGGGGTCGTGGAGTGGTGGAGGGTTGTGGAGGGGTGTGGAGTGGTGTGGGGTTTGTGGAGGGCTGTGGGGGGTTGTGGAGTTGTGTGGGGTTTGTGGAGTCTCTGGAGGGCTGTGGGGGGGTGTGGAGTTGTGTGGGGGGTCGTGGAGTGGTGGAGGGCTATGGAGGGGTGTGGAGTGGTGTGGGGTTTTTGGAGTTTGTGGAGGGCTGTGGGGGGGGGGGGGGGTGTGGAGTTGTATGGGGTTTGTGGAGTTTGTGTAGGGCTCTCGAGGGGCGTGGAGTGGTGTGGGGTTTGTGGAGTTTGTGAAAGGTTGTGGGGGGGTGTCGCGTTGTGTGGGGGGGTGTCGCGTTGTGTGGGGGGTCGTGGAGTGGTGGAGGGCTGTGGAGGGGTGTGGAGTTGTGTGGGGTATGTGGAGTTTGTGGAGGGCTGTGGGGGGGTGTAGAGTTGTGTGGGGTTTGTGGAGTTTGTGGAGGGCTGTGGGGGGGTGTGGAGTTGTGTGGGGGGTCGTGGAGTGGTGGAGGGGTGTGGAGTGGTGTGGAATTTGTGAAGGGCTGTGGGAGGGTGTGGAGTTGTGTGGGGGGTCATGGAGTGCTGGACGACTGTGGAGGGGTGTAGAGTTGTGTGGGGTTTGTGGAGTTTTGTGGAGGGTTGTGGGGGCGTGTGGAGTTGTGTGGGGTTTGTGGATTTTGTGGAGGGTTGTGGGGGGGTGTGGAGTTGTGTGGGGGGTCGTGGAGTGGTGGAGGGATGTGGGTGGTGGTGGGTGAAAAGAGGAGGGGACGGTGGGGTTGGAGGGGGCTCGTGGTGATGGTGGGGGCCGCGGGGGTGGTAGGGGAAAAGAGGAGGGCTGGTGGAGTTGGAGGGGGTCGAGTTGATGGTGGAGGCCGCGGGGGTGGCGGAGGAAAAGAGGAGGGCTGGTGGATTTGGGGGGGTCGAGGTATGGTGGTGGGGGAAAAGAGGAGGGCTGGTGGAGTTGGAGGGGGTCGAGGTGATGGTGGGGGCCGTGGAGGTGGTGGGGGAAAAGAGGAGGGCTGGTGGAGTTGGAGGGGGTCGAGGAGATGGTGGGGGCCGCGGGGGTGGTGGGGGAAAAGAGCACGGCTGGTGGAGTTGGAGGGGGTTGAGGTGATGGTGGGGGCCGCGGGGGTGGTGGGGGAAAAGAGGAGGGCTGGTGGAGTTGGAGGGGGTCGAGGTGATGGTGGGGGCCGCGGGGGTGGTGGGGGAAAAGAGGAGGGCTGGTGGAGTTGGAGGGGTCGTAGTGATGGTGGGGGCCGTGGGGGTGGTGAGGGAAAAGAGGAGGGGATGGTGGGGTTGGAGGGGGTTGCGGGGAAGAGAGAGAGAGAGGGAAATGCCACGATACAAAGTTGAATAGAATTGCCTAGATGAATTCTGCTAAATCTATATCATACTTTGAGATGCTTATATTGGCAATCTGAATCTAGTATATACCTTTTGCACAAAAACACAAAATAGCCTACACAAGCAATGTGATAGTATGTTTGGAGGCCAAAACGAGCTTGGATCAGGTTTTCGGCACCATAAAGCGAGGCTGTTTTGATCTCTGAAACACCTCGAGTATGGTCATGATGATTCATGTGATTTTGAGACTGAATCGGAGAGGTGTCGATAATGCACTAATGAAGCAATGACCTGCTCTGATACCAATTATTGGAGTTAGAGGTCTATAGAAGCACGCAAATAGCACAAGGAAGAAGAAGAAGCTTGGAGCACAATACACAATACTGAATGTATTACACCTAGAATGTACAAAGATAAGTAACACGTTAGGGTTATAGGCATATATACAAGCTGGGGGGAAAACAACCTCCTAAAGAGGGAGAAAGTGCCCTGAGGATCCTAGAGTGTTCAGACACATCACTACCTAAATATATCAACAAAAACCTCATTTCATTAGCAAGTGAGAACATTAAAAGGCAAAGAGCTATCACAATATGAGAGCACATGAACTTTTATAGATACTTCTAGAACATTGGTCTTATCCACTAGTGTTTATCCAAAGTTGTAAATAGTCCTAATCCCACATTCGGGATGTAGTTTGAGATATAAAAATCATAGTAAAATTCTAGAGGGTTTGGCTACCACTCTAGAGGACCGCCCACTCAATGATGTTTATATTTATGGACGATAATTACAAAACTATGGCTCAGACATATTCAATTAAGTGTGTTTTAGATATAAAATAGACATAGTTGGAAAATCTGATGCCTCTATGGAACTCCCCTTTATTTATGTGCCTCATTTGGCCCCTCCTTTTCCATGCTTTCTCTTCTTCCAGCCCCATCCATTACTCTATCGTGTTCTATTTCGTTTATACCACTTTGTGTGACTTCTTCTCCAAAAAATGATCTTATAGTTAGTTTTATGTTTGGATTAGTTGCATACTTTATCCTACCTTCCTATGGTCACTTCTGAGTTACCTGTAAACGATCTGAAGATGTTTTCGAATGAAATATCTTACTCATGCAAAAAGTCTTCCATGATCATTATCTAGTTGAAAAAGTGTCCCTAGCATAGGAGCTCTAATATCAACTGTGTTGTTATTTCTTTCATAGAATAATGTGATGGGGCTCTATGTCAAAAATGTGCCAATCATATCCCATTTTGCACCAAGGTGTTGCTTTGTGCATCATCATCCTTTTTTGCATCGTCCACTTGTCCACGTGGTTATCCTTATAGCCTTTTTCCTTGATCCACACAAGGATTGAGTAGAAATATCTATCGAATTATATCACATAGATGTACTATTTGCCGCTATTTTCGAGCATAATTCCATCACATGTACCTTGAGAAATGATGTTTTAATCTACATATTACTTGTGGGTCTATTTGGGTAGACAAAGCGATAGAAGATCATAGCATGCTCATTCACTAGTTTTATAAAATAGAGCCACTTGATGTTATATTCGATAATGGGCTACTTAAAAACTCAGAACCACTTCTTTTTAGGGTTATCGTTCTACTTTAGTAGCTTTCGAGTAGAACCTTCCAAATCAAGGCCCTTGACTCTATTGAATTCAATAATTATCATGCAAAATTATTATTCTAAGGATGTCTATGGTGCTCGCCAAATTTCCTACCTTCATGCAACTTATGACATGTAAAACAAGGGGATAGGACATGCAGTCCAAATGTAGTCGTGTGTCACTCACAAGAATCATGCAACAACTACGAGAATTGGAGTAGGCAAACAAGTAATTTCGGTTTCCTTCAATGTAAATGAGACTCAATTTCACAAAAGCACCTATATTCGGAACGGATTTCGATAGAGAGAGAGAGAGAGAGAGAACCTCAAGCTGAATTTGATTCAAATTTTATGATGTGGGGTGATGTCATATGGATTTTACCCCAAACTTTACGATGTGGAGTGTTGTGATAATATCACATGATTATTTTTCCGAGAGTTTCTTTTTAAATAAAAGGGAGTTCGGCTATGCTTAATCTCCCTGAATTTAATTAAATAAAAGAAGAATACAAGTGAATAGGACTAGTGCCCTCGGTACCCTCCAAGTCCCACAACCCAGGGGTAGCACAAACATGTCAGGAAGTCGAGTCTTCAAGGAAGACCTTACAAAGCTTATATGGAGTTATAGAGGAGGTTGATAAACCTCACATCTCCATCATGCGGATCCCACTTGGTTTTTAGCTTATTGTTGACATAATGAACCTCTTTGTGATGTCTAAAGGGGGGAGGGGGTTCTTACAGTTAGCCATTCTTTTGCCAAGAAGGAATAGGGACTTCTCGATCGACCACTCCTTGGGGCTACTACCAGAGTTGTGAGCACATCGTTCCCTCCAAATCTTCCAAAGGATCTCTCCCCTAATCCCATTCCACAGCAACCGATTGCCTCACCAATGAGGGCTTGCTTCCAGTTAATTTGTTCTCTCAGCCCTAAAGAACGACCAAGGACCCTCCATAGCCTAAAGGATTTGGGTAAACCAAAGAAGAGGTGACCAATATCCTCTTTGCTACTGCAACCGCTTGCACCAGGGTAGAACACCACAAATCTTGTTGGCTTTTATATTGGTCCATATTCCACGGTGTAAAATTTGCCATAGGAGGACGGACTTTTTGATTTCAATGATAGGGTGCCAGATAGACATAAATTTCATATCCCATCGAGGTCGTGTCCAGTTGAGAAACCATTTCTCGTTGAGTGTGATGTGAATGTCGTTGTGAGCTTTGACATATGAAAGCTTAGAGAGGCGATTTCCATTATGCCATTTAAGGCCCAGAAGTTCCGGATCATCCTGTCCCATAAGTAGTCTGATTTTAGAGCAGTCCCAAGCATGGCATGTGCTCAATAAAATATTCCACTCCTCGTACGTGACCACAACACTAGGGTCAAGGTCCTGAAATTCCACCCATCTATTCATATCTTGTTTCCAAAGGTGCTTCCATTGTTTGAATCCCTTATTCTAGATTCTCTTGGTACTTAGGACATTCCAAGGATCCAGGTTTCTCATGCCTTTGATTGGGAACCAAATAGAGTTATTTGGTCTTATACCTGCAACCCACTTCCAATCTTCACTGATTCTGATGTGAGGTTTGAATGTGTTCCGACTCTTCCATAAAGATCTTAGGAGGATTGATCCTTTGGGTGAGATCAGAAATGGGGAGAATAAGAGGATTAGGATATCGATGTTTTTCCATCTAGGGTAGCCACTAGAGTGGTCTTGTTCGTGTTTCTGAAAATTAATGTGGCCCAAGAGGAATCTCTGTTGCACCAAGCGTTAGTCATCCACTTTGCTGCAAGTTTATTGGTCATGCTACCAATGTCCATAATACCTAGAGCTCCACTCTCCTTTCGGCTAGTGCAAATGGACCATTTGTTTTAAGGCATGCCCCTCTTGTTATGGTCCCCAATTGAGAGAAAGTTCCTACAATTACTCTCCAATTTGGCTAATTCTTGATCCTTCCGTCTCCAACAAGAAATAAAGTATATGATTGAGGATATGAGGAATGCGTTGATCACCATGGCCCGGCGAGCCTGGTTGATTTGCAAACCCCTCCAATAGTTAAGTTTTCTATTAAGTCTCATGAGGACCCGAGCCCACCTTTGTTCGAGAGTAACATCGAATCCCATGGGGATACCAAGAATGCGAGCAATTTGACCTGATTCAATGCTTTGGCATCCCTTTCTAGTGAGGAGATTGGGTTGATTCCCTTTGATAGCCCTGAAAGCAGTCTTGGAGTGGTCAATTTTGGACCTAGAGGCCTCACAAAAAGTGTTGAGGCACCACTAAAATGTTTCTAGGCTGGTGTCATCATTGTGAACAAAGGCATTTGTGTCATCCGCAAATAACCTCATGGTCATTTGCCTAGATTTATGTGGCAAATGGATGCCTCTTATGCGACTAAGTCCTTCTATGACGATGGTGAGGAGCAATGGGGCCAACGGGCAACCTTGTCTGATTGATCGTTTCAGTTTGATTGCTTTTGAAAGTTGGCCATTGACATTGACTTTGGTCGAAGAATTACCAAGGAGAGTGGAGATCATCCTAAGGAATCTCTAACCACACCTGAGGTCTTTTAGGAATTGTAAAATATAGTACCATTCCAATCTGTTGTAGGCTTTGTCAAAGTCAATCTTGAGGAAGACAATGTCGTGATTAGATTCTTTAGCAAAGTCGAGGCCTTCCCATATATGAATAATGGGTTCCAATATTGACCTTCCCTTAATGAAGCCTTTTGTGACTTTGCTAAGCCATCGGTCTAAATGGCAGGATATCCTATTGGCAATGACTTTAGTAAGAATCTTATATCCAGTTTGGAGCATTGTGATAGGTCTCCAAAGGTGCTTCCATTGTTTGAATCCCTTATTCGAGATTCTCTTGGTACTTAGGACATTCCAAAGCTCCACATTTCTCATGCCTTTGATTGGGAACCAAATAGAGTTATTTGGTCTTATACCTACAACCCATTTCCAATCTTCACTGATTCTGATGTGAGGTTTGAATGTGTTCCAACTCTTCCACAAAGATCTTAAGAGGATTGATCCTTTGGGTGAGATCAGAAATGGAGAGAATAAGAGGATTAGGATGTCGAGGTTTTTCCATCCAAGGTAGCCACTAGAGTGATCTTGTTCGTGTTTCTGAAAATTAATGTGACCCAAGAGGAATCTCTGTTGCACCAAGACTTAATCATCCACTTTGCTGCAAGTTTATTGGCCATGGTACCAATGTCCATAATACCCAGAGCTCCACTCTCCTTTTGGCTAGTGCAAATGGACCATTTGTTTTAAGGCATGCCCCTCTTGTTATGGTCCCCAATCGAGAGAAAGTTCCTAGAATTACTCTCCAATTTGGCTAATTCTTGATCCTTCGGTATCCAACAAGAAATAAAGTATATGATTGAGGATATGAGGAATGTGTTGATCACCATGGCCCGGCCAGCCAAGTTAATTTGCAAACCCCTCCAATAGTTAAGTTTTTTATTAAGTCTCACGAGGACCCAAGCCCACCTTTGTTCGAGAGTAACATCGAATCCCATGGGGATACCAAGAATGCGAGCAAGTTGACCTGATTCAATGCTTTGGCATCCCTTTCTAGTGAGGATATTAGGTTGATTCCCTTTGATAACCCTGAAAGCAGTCTTGGAGTGGTTAATTTGGACCTAGAGGCCTCACAAAAAGTGTTGAGGCACCACTAAAATGTTTCTAGGCTGGTGTCATCATTGTGAACAAAGGCATTTGTGTCATCTGCAAATAGCCTCATGTTCATTTGCCTAGAGTTATGTGGCAAAGGGATGCCTCTTATGCGACCAAGCTCCATATGTCGCTCCACAAGTAGACTAAGTCCTTCTATGACGATGGTGAGGAGCAACAGGGCCAACGGGCAGCCTTGTCTGATTGATCGTTTCAGTTTGATTGCTTTTGAAAGTTGGACATTGACATTGACTTTGGTTGAAGCATTACCAAGGAGAGTGTCGATCATCCTAAGGAATCTCTAACCACACCTGAGGTCTTTTAGGAATTGTAAAATATAGTACCATTCCAATCTGTCATAGGCTTTGTCAAAGTCAATCTTCAGGAAGACAATGTCCTGATTAGATTCTTTAGCAAAGTCGAGGCCTTCCCATATATGAATAATGGGTTCCAATATTGACCTTCCCTAAATGAAGCCTTTTTGCTCTTTGCTAAGCCACAGGTCTAAATGGCAGGATATCCTATTGGCAACGACTTTAGTAAGAATCTTATATCCAGTTTGAAGCATTGTGATAGGTCTCTAGTTCTCAACTCTGTTCCTCTCCCCTTTTTTATGAATAATTTTGATGATGCTGTTGTTGAGACAGGCACAAAGGGCACCAAACTCAAGTGCCTCAAGCCAAACAAGGTGCAAGAGGGTGGCCAACACATGTTTGAATGATTTAAAGAACTTACTTGTGAGCCCATGAGGTCCCGAGCTCTTGCCATTCGGAAGTGAGTCAATAACTTCAAGGATCTCTTGTTTGAAAATAGCCGCGTCAAGCAGAGCGCTCAAGTTGCATGGAATTCTATGTAGGGAAGTACGAGAGATGGTGGCAATGCAATCCCGCCGATGGAGGGAGAGGGGACATGCACGACCCAAGAGACTCGTGAATTGAGCTTCTATAATGCCAATGTTCTCCTCCTCTGTCATACATTCCACCCCATTCTTGTCAAGCAGTAGCAAGATCTAGTCTCTAATTTTTTTTTTCTTTTGAGAAGATTACACATGTCTTTGGAAGGTCTATCCGCCCTGCCAGCCCACCCTTATTTAAAATATATTTGAAGATTTTTCCTTTTGATCTCCTCCGCGTATCTTAATCTTCCTCTAATATTTTGGAGTCCCTTCTGAGATTTAATCTTTCCTTTATTGACTTCTTCTCCGAGTCTCTGGAGCCCACGGTATATGTTTTCTCTACATCTTCAGTGGATGGATTTGAGAACCTTCGTGGTCAGAATCAAGATCTGACGAGACATTTCCACCGCATTTCTCCAACACTTGGCTAGAGAGGTGCAGACTACAAAGGCCTTAAGCCAAGCATTAATGATTTCTTGATGGATAGAGGGAAGTGAGAAGACAAACGGACTTGCATGAAAACAAGGAGTCTTGCGACTTTTAGATAGAGGGGGAAAGGTGAGCAACATTGGGTAATGATGTGAGAGGGTAGGGTCAATACATTGCCTTATGGTGGGAGGACCCCATTGATGGACCAGGTTCTGTGAAATGTAGCTTCTATCGAGTCTCACTTTCCTCAAGTCCTTGCCCAATTGAAGATTGGACCAAAAAAAACCATTCGAGTCCTTGACTTCAACTAGATCCAAAAACAGTTTGGCTTGGTCCTAAGTATCTTTCTCCTGGCCATTAATGATGTGGCCCTTGTTGTTCCACCTATAAGAGGGGTCTTCCACCATATTGAAGTCACCATAAATAATGACATTATGAGAAAACAAGTCCAGGGAGAACGAAGTATCGATCCTCGTAGCATCCTCATTTGGAGCATACATAGAGATCAGGGAGAATTGAAAGGGGGTGTTGAATGTGACCGCCATCCACCTATGATTTCTGTCTTTGCTAGTCTGGTCAAGCTTATTAGCCCAGAAGTGATTGATACCAATGGTGGTTCCACTAGAACCACGCTGATGGGTTGTGGAAAACCACACATGGGACTGAGAGATGCCCTTAAGTCTCTTTTGGAGGTCTTCTTCTTCAATTTTAATCTCCTAAAGACAAATGAAGTTCGGGTTTAAGTTTATGTCATGGAGCCATTGACCAATAATGTGGCTCTTGTGGGGTGAGTTAGACCCCTAGTATTTAGTGAAATGATGATCATTTTCTTGTACTTCCTTCATTCCGAGGGTGTGACTTCTCTTTTTTCCTCTTGGAGTCTTCTTTCTTTCTTGAGGGGGGATGGTCCTGACCATGGGCCTCCGGTTTAAGGGGGCTTTTCCAAGGCATACCTGCCAACTGTTTTGCCTTGGGAGAAGCCTCTTGTTGGGGAGATGAAGAGGCCCAATCCGGTATTGTTGTTCCAATGATGGAGCTTTCACTATCCATATTGTCCTTATTACTTGTGGTGAGTTAATCTTCTTTGCTAGTTATGTAGTCCTCTTAATTGACCTCATTAGAGGGGGGCTGCTCCAAAGGTAAGTTACTTGTGCCTGTAAAGCCTCGCATCCCTCGCAGATAATCAAGCTTGTTAGCCTCCTTCTCGAGGTTGCAGTATAAGTTATTGAGTGACTTTTCTGGTGTGTGGTTCCTCTCTAAGAGTCTCCTTGGGCTTGAACTTCTCATAGGGAAAGACTTCCTTCTTCTTCTTCTAACCTCTATAAATGCTTCAGAATTAGTTTCTGGGATTTTATCATCCTTGTCTTTCTCTTCAAAGGTTGGGCCAATCAGCTTCCCCTTGAGAGTCTGGGCTTTGCTGGTTGTTTCTTGCTTATTGTTCTACTTCAGGGGGCAATCTTAAATTCTATGGCCTTGTCGACCACATTGAAAGCAAGCATTTGGTAGGTTTTTAAAAGTGAGCTCTTTAACCCAAGATTCCCATTCACCCAAGTCGATAATAATTTTCAAGGGGAGAGGCCAGCTGAGATCTGCCTCCACACACATTTGAGGATGCCAATGAGCATTAAATGTGTGATTTGAGCCCTCATATATGACACCCCCGACATCTCCACGCGAGGCCAACGGCTTGCCAATCGGAGAGACAATATCCCACAAAAAGCCGTAAATAAAGTAAGGGAGATTGGGGAGCTTGACCTAGAGAGGGTACGGAAAGGCTTTAGAGTTGTCGGGCACGAAATCGGGGGCCCATTTGAAGATGCACAGAGTGGTGCAACCGACTTTCCAAAACCTGACACTGAGGGCTTGGAGTGCCATTTCTTCGTTCTCGAAAACCAGCAAGAGGTGTCCGGCTGGGAGGAATTGGCACTTACTCACTACTATGCCATGAGGGAACCACTCTTTGCGAAACCAGTGGCGCACTGAATCTAGCAGGGGCCTGGGACCGAATAGCTGGCCAACGAAGCAAGTTCTCTTGAGATCTTCTTGCGTTGAAAGGATCACCTCAGGATTGAGTGCAACCCGAGGGGTCACCATAGTCTCTGAGGAACTAGGGGCACCAACCACCCCACCAGTGATAACCGGAGGTAAATTACTGATAACGAGAGAAGGCGCCCACACATCCATAGAGGTGGCCACAAGAGGAAGCAAGAAAGGAGCAAAGTCTTCCAAATTCCAAAATGCTCATGTGTCCAAGCCCGAGCACAACGAGACAGGAAAGAAGAACCCTTGAACTAAGGGGAGTTTGGCAAGCTTTCACATCTTCTTTCAGTTGTACAAAAGAACTTTCAAAGTTAAATGCAAAGTCACTAAAAAGTCGCTTCACCCAACAAAAGTTCACGTAGCCACTTTTAAGTTATATGTGAAGTAATGAAACGAGCAGTATCGCGCACTCCTTGGGATCGCGATGGTGAGACGAGCGGTATCGCGCACTCCTTGATATTGCAATGGTATGTCCGTGGGTGACGTGACGATTCCACGCTACAAGCCTCAATACAGGGAGCTACCAACGATACCTCGAGCGAGGTATCGCGATACCAATCACCCGGGGAGACGACCCCAAACGCAAGGTATTCAGCAGTTTATCTGGTACTCAAGATTGCTTCTCCTGCAGCCTCCCGAGCCCCGCCATAGCTTGAAAAAGTGCTCACTTAAACCGTTCTACTCCATTTGAAAGTGAAGCCACTCCTCTTCTTCACTCCACAATGCCGAAGCTCCGAGTTACTCAGTCTTCACTCACGAAAAACCATTCCGCTGCTAGGTCTTCGCTGGTCTGTGTAGGATGCTTCTTCCCTGCTCTAAGTGGGTAGAGTTCCTCAAAACATAGAGTTGGGTATCAACCAACTTTCTGCTGACTCTGATAGTTCTCTGATTATTGATGGATCATGGGAGGTCACGGTCCACATAATGGAAGGACTATGCGAACACTCGCTGACACTTTCGAAATCCCGCTGTTATTTCAGATATTTGAAATCAGTACCATAGCGCACGCTCCAGATTTAGCATTTTCCTGTAGTTCACCATCGCTGCCATTGTTGCGCTTAGTCTTCAGCATCGTCGATTCGTCATCGCCATCTCGATGGACAATATGAAACGTGCAGGACCTTTTTTCCCAGAGTTGCCGTATTAATTGATGTAAATTATTAATGTTGTTCTATTTGTAGCTTTAGAAGTACAAAGGATGGAGAACGCCGGATGTGAATGACCATCTTGATCATCTTGAAAGTCAAATAACTTTACAAGTATTGTGTACAGAATTTAGTCAATGACGATTCATAACTATATTTTAAAAGGATTCAAGACGAGAGGACTTAGAAGGAGAATCATTACGAAAGAGTCTAAGAATTTAGAAGAAGCATTATTATTTATGAAATAATCCAAGAAATAGTGACCCAATCATTCTGTTTGTGACACAAAATTTCAAATTATAAAAAAAATGAAAATATAAACCGCTTTTAAAGTTATCAAATTTACAACATAAAAGAATAGAAAAAGTGTTAATTCATCGTTTTGTTCAAGCTAAATGAGCCTTACCAAATAATGCTCAAATAGCGTTGTATTTTTTCCAAAACGTATTTGTACAAGATCACCTTCATCAGTTTGTAGATTCCAGTGATGGTTCAAAACATACAGGAATAGGTATCGTCAGCATCGTGAAATTTTCAAAATGATGAAAATGATAAGTGGGTCGGTCTCATGATGAAATAAGTGGGTCGGTCTCATGATGAAATTTTCAAAATGATACTTTCAAAATGTCACTGTAAACATTTCCTGAAAGGTATGTTTATAGCACGTGGGGAGGTTTCTGATCCGGAAATGCCAAGCATAGCAAGTCTATACGGACATGGTGCTCTTCACATCTCCATGCTCAAATCTTGGTGTTGATACATGGGGTGTGTGATATTTCAAAATATCTTGAAGGCGGTTTGCATAATATTAAAAATTTTGATTTGAATTTTGGTTACAATATCTGACATTCTATGTAAGCATGGAAGCCACTAGTGATTGTTGCTAGCATGTATGCCATAGTACGGGGTCCAAGAAGTGGTGCTGGGTAAGGGTAATTGACCCAATCCTGGCATTGTTAATCATATTGCACCTTATTGTTATAGTTTTGGACTACAGCAAGGGCTAAACAATATATGCAGTGGATACCATACCAATCACGGAAGCCAATGTTTGATCATTGCTATCATGTATGTGAAAGTAGGAGGTCTGCCAGCTCGCACCGGATTTTCTAAAATCTTTTGTGATTTTGATGGGATCCCAATTTGATCTTTAGCATGCCGTGATGTTTTTCGTTCCATGAACTCCTTCTTTACTTAACATCTTATATCCTAAAAAATGATCTTAAATTTGATATCTACATCCATGATTTCATACTTAATGGGACAAATTGTACCAGTTCATATTTGATACTTTTTGGTACATTATTCCCTTCTTTGAAGAATTTTCATCCTTGAAAACTATAAAATGTATATGTTGTATAACTATGGGTCAAACTGGCCAAAGACATGGGTTTTGAGGGTCCAAAACCACTTGGAGAACCCTTGGATTCTATTGAGAAACCCTTGGGAAAGTGTCTCCAAGAGTGTGGTTTGAACCCTTGAGTTATTTGGATTTATTTACTCCCAATTGAAGGGTTTTGACCCTTAGGATTGATATTTCCTAAGGGTATGGTATGTAACCCTTAGGGACGCCTCTCAAGCATTGAGACTTGTACGTACAAGCTTGGGAGAAGTCCTTTTAAGAATCCATGTGAAGGCCATGTGATTTCCAAGGTTAGAAACCTTGGATTAGAATCCATGTGGAGAGGACACTTGGCAAGCTCTCCTCACATTTCCCCCCTTGGTCTTGAGGTATATATATGGTTGGAGTTGGTTGGGTACAAGCTTGGGAGAAGTCATTTTAAGAATCCATGTGAAGGCCATGTGATTTCCAAGGTTAGAAGACCTTGGACTATAATCCATGTGGAGAGGACACTTGGCAAGCTCTCCTCACATTTCCCCCCTTGGTCTTGAGGTATATATATGGTTGGAGTTGGTTGGGTGGATACGTGCATCTCTCACCCCTTGTGGGCTACGCTAGTTATTTTGGATTGTCCTTAGTCATGTTGTGTAGTTTTCACAACATTGGATTCAGTCCATCTCTCACCCGTTGTGGGCTAGGCTAGTTATTTTGGATTGTCCTTAGTCATGTTGTGTAGTTTTCACAACATTGGGTTCAGATCCAGGAGGTTGGTTTTCACGCGAGCACGATTTGAGAGAGAAGTAATCAATTCGTGAACCTTTTGTGAGCATAGGTATGTGATCATTTCGAGGCTTTCGCTCGAATAAAAAGTACGGAGTCACGCTCCCCGGAGAGGACGAAAGCGGCTATCTTCAGGCTGATTCTCTTCCTCAAGAAGAAATTTGCGCGCTTGCTCTTTATAGGAGTACGGACATGGATTTATTATAAATGTGGGATAAAGCACTCTGCGCGCGTGTGCTTTCTGCCCTGTTCTCTTCACAATGGAATACATGTTATACTTCAGAATGGTCTTTTCACATGCATATGCTCTCGCACGCAGAAATGTCAAAGACTTCTGAATGCCACGCATGTTCATTAGTCTATTTTCTTTAGAATTGAATTTAGACTTCTTTGGAATGGAGAGAACGCCAACCATTAAGATTGTAGTTTATTTCTTTAAGTTGAAGATTGAGTACATGAAATATGGCCCATCATTTGAACTCCTCTCTTTTATCCTACACGCACGCATGCCCATGTACACATAGATAATCGTCATGTGATTATCTAAATAACCCCGAGTAATTTACTTTTGAAGTAAGAGAAGATAGGAAGTACCATGGAGCAAAGGATGAGGTTTAAGTCGTCTTCCATTAAGACTAATTTTTCATACCATGCATAAATTGTTTGAAGGCATATGTTGTTGACATCCTTTCATGCATAAACCCATCGTATCTTTTAGCATGTATGTTTAAAAAACATGCATGTTTTTTATGCACATATTGGGCACCCTAGTAAGTATAGAAATGCCCAAGAAGAACTTCAACATCAAAAGAGGTGGAATGGCCCAAGTTGACATCAAAAGAGGTGGAATGCACTCAAACAAAGTCAAGGGATGGCTCTTTGCCAAGGCAAAGGAAGGATGAAGGTTGAAATAAAGCTAAGTACTTTTTAAGTTATCTTCAATTTTAATATTTTGTTGCCTTAAACATCACCTGGGCATACGCAAATAATTGAAGCATGGGACATGACTTCAATTTTTGAGTGCATATACGAAGATGTAGTCTAATAGGCAAACATAAATTTTTTTGAAAAAGAAGTTAACCACCTCAAGCACTTGCATGTATTGTTGAAAGGAAGAGAAAGAATGTATGTGCATTCCATTTGGCAAGGGATGATTTTAATGCACTAAAAGATTAAGGTTTCTTTTGTGCATGCCTCATGTTTACTCTTCATTACAAATACTTTAAATACACCATTTGATGTGCATTGGCACCATGATGCATGTAAGAGAAGCACATGTTTATGCACATGAGCATGAAGTGATGGATCAATAATACTCCTTTCCTACTTGAAAACATGATGGAAATGATAATGTGAACATGGTTTGGAATAGATAGTTCTCTTCTTAATAGAAGCACGACCTTGTGGAAGAAGAAAATTTAGGGTAGTTGCAAAATCATTCTATTTAGATTTTGCAACTTAAATCCCAAGAAATTTCTTCTACAAGTAACTTTTACACTCAATGTTAAAGTTTACATTAAAGTAATGATTATTTCCTACTCCTTGGAAAGGGAAAAAATGCGTTTAGATACATTCCCTTGCCAAATAAAGCACCCAAAAAATGTGTAAGTTCTATAATGACTTAGATTAATTCTTTGAAATGTTTTTTAGGCAAAAACACTTCAATATGGGTGTAATATAATATATATATTAGTGTAGAGAACCTAGCATATTCAATGCTAACTCTAAGTATAATAAATATACTTAGGGATGGTTCAAAGACAAGCTTTTGAATGAGATGCCTTAAGTACATGGCACACAAATACCTCCAATGTCTTAAAAGACATAGATGATTTCTCTGAAAGGTTCTTCACAACACATTATTAACTACCCTAAGTATAAAGATACTTAGGGGTATTTAATTGGAAAAGATTCCAAATATGTTTTTGATGAGACAGCCTAAATAGGATGAAAATCCTTAATAAAATGGCACCCCCAAAATGGTTTTAGAAGCCTCATGATACAAAGCTCTTTTTTTAATCCATGCATGACAAGGATGGATTTACAATATGAGCAATTGAACTTATAAGTTCAACTAAAGGCTTTCACCAACATCAAAGGTGTAAAGCATTCGCATTATCATGAAATCTTATAAAAACCTTCCTCTTATAAGATTTTTCAAGCTAATTTAAGGCTTTATTCATTCGAGAATTTAGTATCTCAAGATGAAAACCAAGAAAGGTTTTCTTAAGGAGATGCAACAGTTCTTAATGGAAGGAACTTAAAGTTCTATAGGTACAATGAGGAAATGGAAATATTTTTCTTATTTCATAGTAGCTTCAAACCTCTTATGCTTTGATTAGCATCGAAAATTACAGCCACCTCTCCTAACACAAAGAAGCATGAGGATTGCATTGTTATGGATCATAAGAGCTCATGAGCATTTCCATAAAAGGGGAAGTTCATGAGCAAGTTAGGATAGGTGGTCGCTTAGCTACCTCTAGAAGATCTTCTAATAGATACCATTCTTAGGGAATCTTCTAGAACTTTTTTAGGTTCTAATTAAGTATAAAATTGGTTGAATAATCCTATTTTTGGGGTGGAGTCATAGTATTGACTTCCTAGTTGCAAATGAAGCCATAGATTTCACAGTTTTTGAGGATGAAAACTCTTAAAAAGGGGTGAAGAGAGTACCAAATCACATCAAATTTGGTACAATTGATTGAATGAAACATAAAATCTTGAAGATACATTATAGATAGAAGAACATCTTTTAGGATATAAGATGTTTGGTGAAGAATGAGTTGCTCAGAAAGCAACTTCATGGCATGCTAAATCTAATATTGGGATCCCAACAATATCACAAAAGATTTTCAAAAAGGTGGTTGTAAACCACGAGCTCAAATAAAGCATGCCAAATTTTATACTTCTCTAAAAGAAAGAAGGAGATAATATACAAAGTATGCAGTCTGCAACTTTGATAAATCACACTTAAGTCTTGGGAAGGTGAAACTTGTATTTACCTATTCTTAAAGGTATTTCAAAAGAAATCCAAAAGCATTAGAAGATGCTTAGACTTAAGTAGTACATGAGATTCCTAGAAAACCCTAGGGTAGCTTTTTGAAAGCTTTGGATTAATAAAGGAATCTAAAGGGCAAGAATAATCTCTTGTCACTTCAAGTTAGTTAAGGAAGAACTAACTAGATCTTGAATATAATTCAAGATACTTGGAATCACACTCAAAACCTTAGAAAGAAAGGATGGATGTTTATTCCATCAAAGATGAATGTTTATTTAATCAAAAGGTTTAGAGCTTCCAATATAAATTCACGGATAGTTGAGATCATAGAGTGATCATATGTTGGAAGCCCTAGTTCCCTAAACAAGGTGGAAAACATAGAAGTAATTCCTTCACTTCAGATTCTAGCAAGAAGAATCTAAGTAAAGGATACTCCATAGTTAGATTAAGCTTCTAGACTTTAAGATAAATATCATTCACACATCAATGTTGGATTTAAAGTGTAGTGGTATGGGACACTATCCTTTATATTCACATTAATGTAGGAATGATGGTATGGGACATGAGACCTTGATATGATAGGTATCTTTTAGTCTTGGGCTCATGAGTTGGAGTAAAACTCCATCCCAATGGAAACAGAAACTTCATCGATAAAAATGAAGTATAGATTGGTCAAGAGTATGACCATATCAAAGTAACTAAGAAAGTTCGAAGATCGTGAAATGAAATCACTTTCTAGATCTTCATAAAGATTTTCAATAAGACTGATGTAATCTCTATAAGGATTTTGTAGTTCTTTATCAGAAATGCTACATGGATTTCTAGAGAGAGAACTTGGAAAGATCCTTTCAAGAAAGGTAAGTCTGACTGATTCAATCTTGGATAACACACTTAGTTGACAAATACAACTAAGTGAGTCAACATTTTTTAGAATAAAGATGTACCAAGAGGTATTTAAAAATATTGACTTAGTTATCTATGTAATTGGAGTTAAACTGAGTCACTCAAAAACATCTTGTTGATAGTACAACGAGGTAATCAATCTCTTCAAGTAAGAGATTTATACTATACTTGGTATTGCAATCTATAGGAGTCTTAAGAGATTAAAAAGGACTAACTTCATTTGAAGCATCATAGTTTGAGAGTAAAGATGAACATCATCAAAATTTGATGGCTCGAGACATCGATGTTTTATACCACTAGAGTTTGGTAAATGGATGATGGTTTAACTTTACCCAAAGGATCTTTTTGAGAATTTAGATTCAATCTCATAAAGATAGAAACAATGCTTCAAAGCATTAAGTCCTTGAAGTTTTGAGTCTCATCTGGGTTGACTCAAATCTTTTTAGTGTTTCAGAAGTTGAACCGGTTCAATCGAGTTTTGGTTCTTCCTTCTCGCTTTTTCAGACCCTCGATTTGACTTAAAAGGAATCTTCAAAGTCACTCCTAGATCAGGTTTAGCTAGATGGAGTGGATAACCAAATTAAACATCAAAAGATAGATGGTCTACATAGAACCCCTTCAATTTCTTGGTATTTAAGTTGCAAAATCTAAATAGAATGATTTTGCAAATACCCTTAATTTTCTTCTTCTAGAAGGTCGTGCCTCTATTAAGATGTGAACTATCTATTCGAAACCATGTTCACATTATCATTTCCATCATGTTTTCAAATAGGAAAGGTGTATTATTGATCCATCAGTTCATGCTCATGTGCTCCTCTTTGTGCATAAACATGTGCTTCTCTTACATGCATCATGGTGCCAATGCACATCAATAGGTGTATTTAAAGTATTTGTAATGAAGAGTAAACATGAGGCATGCACAAAAGAAACCTTAATCTTTGAATTTAGTGCATTAAAATCATCCCTTGCCAAAATGAAATGCACATACATTCTTTCTCTTCCTTCCAACAATACATGCAAGTGCTTGAGGTGGTTAACTTCTTTTTCAAAAAAAATTATGTTTGCCTATTAGACTACAACTTCGTATATGCACTCAAAAATTGAAGTCATGTCCCATGCTTCAATTATGTGCGTATGCAAAGATGATGTTTAAGGCAACAAAATATTAAAATTGAAGATAACTTAAAAAGTACTTAGTTTTATTTCAAGCTTCATCCTTCCTTTGCCTTGGCAAAGAGCCATCCCTTGACTTTGTTTGAGTGCATTCCACCTCTTTTGATGTCAACTTGGGCCATTCCACCTCTTTTGATGTTGAAGTTCTTCTTGGGCATTTCTATACTTACTAGGGTGCCCAATATGTGCATAAAAAACATGCATGTATTCTAGACATACATGCTAAAAGATACGATGGGTTTATGCATGAAAGGATGTCAACAACATATGCCTTCAAACAATTTATGCATGGTATGAAAAATTAGCCTTAATGGAAGACGACTTAAACCTCATCCTTTGCTCCATGGTACTTCCTATCTTCTCTTACTTCAAAAGGAAACTACTCGGGGGTTATTTAGATAATCACATGACGATTATCTATGTGTACATGGGCATGCGTGCGTGTAGGATAAAAGAGAGGAGTTCAAATGATGGGCCATATTTCGTGTACTCAATCTTCAACTTAAAGAAATAAACTACAATCTTAATGGTTGGCGTTCTCTCCATTCCAAAGAAAGAAGCTACGAATAATCTTAATGGATGTACATTCAATTCTAAAGAAAATAGACTAATGAACATGCGTGGCATTGAGACGATTTCACGAAGAAATCCATACATGAAGAAAGGCAGATTGGGGAGCTCCACCCAAAGCGGGTAACGAAGAGGCTTTGATCTGTTCGGGACCAGATGAGACCCTAGACCCTATCCCCCAAAACGACACTCGAGGTCATCCCCATCCAATGGAGGAAGAAGAGGGAACTCGCGTTGCTGAGACGGATTCAGAAGGTTTCACTGAAGTGAGACACAGGAGGAAAGTTAGCCCTCGAAGATCAAAAACAAGGAATGCTACGACAGCTGCCCCCTCGAATAACATATACTGTAACCTAGAAAAAGAGATTAATGAACTCGATTTCCCAGGGGACAACCTCTTGGAAGAAGACCCCACTGACAATTCACTTGGATGCTCTACCAGCAAAGAAGATAACCTAGAAGGCTACACCACGAGTAAAGAGGAAGGCTTTACTACCAGCAATGAAGACAACCCAGACAGCGAAAGCTCCGCTCTTGGTCCTACCCTCCCGGTATGCTTTCCAAGACTACCGCAACAAAAGTCCAAGCTTAAAGGTAAACAACCTTCCGGCTTGCCTTGGAAGAGCCCCCTCAAGAGTAGGATCCTAAGTCAAGACGTAGGGAAGAAAAAAGAAGACCAGAAGAAGAAAAAAGATCGGGTCCCTCCCCTCAAAGAGGGCAACCATCATTAATGAAATTCACATCTCTAAACGTTAGGGGTCTGTCTGACCCGTCAAGAGCTTCGGTTCTTGGCAAGTGGTTCAAAGACATGTGCTTCGCCCCTGACTTTATTTGCTTACAAGAGGTTAAAATCGACGGTGAGGATCTACAAAAACGGCTTAAATGCATTTCTCCGAACCACCTTTGGTTCTCCACTTCTCACCCTAGAGGGACAGGGGGTGCTTCTATCGGTATTAGTCACGCCTTGTCTAACAATGTGACCTCGACTTTTGAAGGTCGGAATCATCGTTGGATTGCTGCCTCTTTCGGGTCTCCTTTCCAGTTCACTGTGGTCTCAATTTATGCACCTAATGGGGAAACAGACAGAATGGATACTTGGGCTTCCCTTGACTCCCTTTCACACAATGTCCTGATTTGTGGGGACTTCAACATGGTTGAATCTCCTGAAGACCGATGGAATAATAAGGGGAAAATTATTGACGGTCAGGAGAAGGAGATTTGGGATAAAATCAAGCTCCATCTTGACCTGGTCGAAGTGAAAGACAACCAGGGTTTCTCCTGGTCTAATCTCCAGTCGGGGGACTCTTTGAGGAAAGCAAGGCTTGATAGATGCTACATCGACCAGAACACCATCCTTCAGTGGGGTATTCCTTCGATTTCTCAACACATGGACCTCACTATCTCAGACCACTATCCGATTACTCTGTCCTTCAAACCAATTCCCATGCTCCAGAAAGCTCCTTGGTTTCAGGCTTGTCAGACATCATTTTCCATCCCCTCGGTCCACCAGGAAATTTCTGAGGTGTGGACGGAAGCCTTTGCTTACGGTAATGAACCGGCTAAGTGCTGGAGAAACGCGGTAGAAAGGACTCGTAAAATTCTAATCAGGACTCAAAAGGCTATAAGAGGAATTCGAAAGAAAAGAAGAGAAATGGTGTACCGGAGGCTCGCACGGCTTGAAGAAGAGGTGAACAAAGGTAAGCTACATTGCCAACAGGGTCTGTTGAAAATCAGGGGTAGGCTAAGATTAGAGGAGGAGGTCCAAAGGAAAAATCTCCAAATCTTCTTCAAAGAGTGGTGGGCAGGGAAGGCGGACAAACCAACGAAAGAGATGTGTAACATACTCAAAAGGAAACAAGCTAGGGATTCCATCCCCCTAATGGTCGATAACAATGGAACTGAATGTCGCACTGAAATGGAGAATAGAACTATCATCGTCGAACATTTTACTAACCTTCTCGGGGTCTCGACTCCTCTTTCCCCCCACAGGCGCGACTCCATGGCAACCATCTCAAGGGTTGCTCAAACCAGAATCCCACAGAACTTGATTGCTCTTCTGGATGCTAACATCTCCGAGAATGAAATTATCGAGGTTATTGATGCCCTTCCCAATGGGAAAAGTCCGGGTCCAGATGGCCTTACCAATGAGTTCTTTAAGTCCTTCAAACTTCAGGTGGCCACCCCCCTGCGCCTCGTGTGGCAAGAGGCTCTCTCCTTCGGTGCCCTCCCTGAGTGCCTGAATAATGGCGTCATCAAGTTAATCCACAAACGGGGAGATAAGAACAGAATTGAAAACTGGCGCCCGATTACCATGCTCCAAACTGGGTACAAGATAATTGCAAAAGTTATCGCCAACAGAATCTCCTGTCATTTAAAGTCATGGCTGTGCGAGGACCAGAAAGGTTTTATCAAAGGTAGATCTATACTTGAAGCAATTATTGATATTTGGGAAGGCATTGCTTTTGCTGAGGAGTCTGCTCAAGATCTAGTTTTTATTAAGATCGACTTCGACAAAGCGTATGACAGATTGGAATGGGACTTTATTCTTCAATCATTGAAAGACCTTGGATGCAGCCAAAAGTTTACGAAGATGGTTTCCACGCTTCTTGGAAATGCTTCAACCAGAATAAACATCAACGGTAAGCTCTCTGAGCCCATTCGTTTAAAAAGATCTATTAGGCAAGGCTGCCCTCTGGCTCCTTTACTATTCGCTATCGCCTCAAATGGACTCTGCTGCCTATTAAAGCATCACATGGACGCCGGCAATCTCAAGGGTCTCTCCTTACCTCGAAATCACGGCCAAATGGTTGTGAGACTTTTTGCTGATGACATGAATGCCTTTGTGCATAATGATATAAATAGCATTGAGATGTTTTGGTGGTGCCTCCACACCTTTTGTATGGCATCAGGCTCAAAAATTAACCATGCTAAAACTGCTTTTAGAGCGATCAGCGGGCCTATTCCCCAATTGTTGGTGGATCGGGGGTGTCAAGTTATCCCTAGCGGTCAAGTCTTCCGTCTCCTCGGCATTTCGATGGGTTTCGATATCTCAATGGAACAACGATGGAACTGGGTGCTATCCAAGTTGGATAGCAAGCTGAATCAATGGAAAGGTATGCAAGTCAACCTGGCAGGGCGTGCTATGGTTATTAACACCTTTATGTTATCTTCAATTATTTACTTTATCTCGTGTTGGAGACCTAAGGAGAAAGACTTGGCCAAAGTAGAAAGAATCTGCAGGAACTTCCTTTGGACTGGGGACCCAAACAGAAGAGGGGTTCCCAAAATCAAATGGGAAACTTGCATTAGCCCTAAAGACTCAGGGGGCTTGGGTATTTTGGATATTGCTGGTTTAGCTGACAAACTGGCGGCTAAATGGCTTATCAAGGCCTGGAGCAATAGGGAGTCCTCTTGGGCTAAATTGATCTTCAGAAACACGGAAGACTTTACCTTTGTCGGCCTACCTGGTTGGAAGGACATAGGGATTCTCACTCTTTTGTTCTCCCCCCAACCAGTCTGCCCTAAAGGCTCTAGCCTCGTGTGTTCTTTATGGAAGAATTGGAACAAGGCCAAACAGTTCATCAGAATCAGCGATGATTGGAAGTGGGCAGCTGGCATAAGACAAAATGACTCTATCTGGTTCCCGATCAGTGGCATTCGGGGAGTGGATTCTTGGAACCTCCAAACTGCAAGGCGGTTATGGAACAAGGGGTTCAAACAGTGGAAACAGCTCTGGAAACAAGAGACCCGCCAGTGGATTAGGTTCGAAGATTTGGATCCGAGACTTAGCATTACCTTTGAGGAATGGACTCTTCTTCAAAGTAGGTGTTTAGCCTGGGACCGCTCTACTACCCGCCTACTCTGCGGTCAGGATCCTCCTTGCTCGGAGGGCCTCAAATGGAGCAATGGTAAGAATCTGTCCAGAATCCCGAACTTCAAAGGGGAAGTGGATGTTCACCACACCCTTAACAAGAGATGGTGCCTTGCTTGGACCAAACTTCGGTGGGAGCTAAAATTCATGTCTCTCTGGCACCCCCTAATTGAGGTCAAAAAGTCCGTTCTCATGTGGCAGGTCTTACACAAAGGCATCTGGACCAATGCAAGGGCTAACAAAATATGTGGTGTGCCGCCTTGGTGCAAGCGTTGTCATCGGTGCATCGAAGATTTAGCCCACCTGTTCTTTGACTGCCCCAAGTCCCGTGTTGTCTGGCATCACGTGTCCCGAGTTCTGAGAAGTACGAGTCAAATCAACTGGCAACAAGTGATGTTGGGTGAGGCGATTGGTTGCTCTTCGAGGCTATGGAATGCCATCAGAGGCGAGGCTCTCTGGAAGATTTGGAGAGAGCGCTGTGCCGTCAATTTCGACCAAACTCCTAAGGAATGGTCGATCGAGAAATCCTTGTTTCTCCTTGGTAAAAGAATCTCCCGAGCCAAGAGTTCACCACCGTTTAGACATCACTGTATTTATCTCCTGGAAAACAACAAGTTGAAACCCAAATGGGTCCCTCATGAGGGCGATGATAATGTTATCCACCTCATTTGTAATGCCTTGTAGCTTGCTTGACTCCTCCCCTGCGTTGTGGGATTCGGGGGGTCCCATGGGCACTAGTCCCGTTCACTTGTAACTTTTTCTCTTTAATATAATTAAAGTCCAGGAGATTAGGCTAAGGCCGAACTTCCTTTATAAAAAAAAAAACATGCGTGGCATTCAGAAATCTTTGACATGTCTGCGTGCGAGAGCATATGCATGTGAAAAGACCATTCTGAAGTATAACATGTATTCCATTGTGGAGAGAACAGGGGAGAAAAGAACGCGCGCAGACTGCCTTATCCTATAAAAAGCAAGCGCGCAAATATATTGCGATACAGCTGGAGGAAGAGCTTCCCAAAGAAAACCGCTCTCCTCCTCTCCGGGGAGCCCGTCTCAACAGTTTGAAGACAATGTAACATACCTATGCTCACAAAAGGTTCACGAATTGATTACTTCTCTCTCAAATCGTGCTCGAAATGATCACATACCTATGCTCACAAAAGGTTCAAGAATTGATTACTTCTCTCTCAAATCGTGCTCGCGTGAAAACCAACCTGGCTCTGAATCCAATGTTGTGAAAACTACACAACATGACTAAGGACAATCCAAAATAACTAGCCTAGCCCACATGGGGTGACCTGAATCCAGTGTTGTGAAAACTATCCAAACACCACACTCTTGGAGACACTTTCCCAAGGGTTTCCCAATAGAATCCAAGGGTTCTCCAAGTGGTTTTGGACCCTCAAAACCCATGTCTTTGGCTAGTTTGACCCATAGTTATACAACATATAGATTTTATAGTTTTCAAGGATGAAAATTCTTCAAAGGAGGGAATAATGTACCAAAAAGTATCAAATATAAACTGGTACAATTTGTCCCAGTAAGTATGAAATCATGGATGTAGATGTCAAATTTAAGATCATTTTTTAGGATATAAGATGTTAAGTAAAGAAGGAGTTCATGGAAAGAAAAACATCACGGCATGCTAAAGCTCAAATTGGGATCCCATCAAAATCACAAAAGATTTTAGAAAATCCGGTGCGAGCTGGCAGACCCCCTACTTTCACAGACATGATAGCAATGATCAAACATTGGCTTCCGTGATTGGTATGGTATCCACTGCATATATTGTTTAGCCCTTGCTGTAGTCCAAAACTATAACAAGAAGGTGCAATATGATTAACAATGCCAGGACCCCGTACTATGGCATTCATGCTGAACAATCACTAGTGGCTTCCATGCTTACATAGAATGTCAGATATTGTAACCAAAATTCAAATCAAAATTTTTAATATTATGCAAACGGCCTTCAAGATATTTTGAAATATCACACACCCCATGTATCAACACCAAGATGTGAGCATGGAAATGTGGACCTTGTATACGTTGTGAAGACCACCATGTCCGTATAGACTTGCTATGCTTGGCATTTCCGGATCAGAAACCTCCCCACGTGCTATAAACATACCTTTCAGGAAATGTTTACAGTGACATTTTGAAAGTATCATTTTGAAAATTTCATCATCAGACCGACCCACTTATTTCATCATGAGACCGACCCACTTATCATTTTCATCATGTTGAAAATTTCACGATGCTGACGATACCTATTCCTGTATGTTTTGAACCATCACTGGAATCTACACACTGATGAAGGCTCATTATTTGGTAAGGCTCATTTAGCTTGAACAACGCTATTTGAGCATTATTTGGTAACGCTCATTTAGCTTGAACAAAACGATGAATTAACACTTTTTCTATTCTTTTATGTTGTAAAATTGATAACTTTAAAAGCGGTTCATATTTTCATTTTTTTTATAATTTGAAATTTTGTGTCACAAACAGAATGATTGGGTCACTATTTCTTGCATTATATCATAGATAATAATGCTTCTTCTAAATTCTCAGACTCTTTCATAATGATTCTCCTTCTAAATCCTCTCGTCTTGAATCCTTTTAAAATATAGTTATGAATCGTCATTGACTAAATTCTGTACACAATACAATACTTGTAAAGTTATTTGACTTTGAAGATGATCAAGATGGTCATTCACATCCGGCGTTCTCCATCCTTTGTACTTCTAAAGCTACAAATAGAACAACATTAATAATTTACATCAATTAATACGGCAACTCTGGGAAAAAAGGTCCTGCACGTTTCATATTGTCCATCGAGATGGCGATGACGAATCGACGATGCTGAAGACTAAGCGCAACAATGGCGGCGATGGTGAACTACAGGGAAATGCTAAATCTGGAGCGTGCGCTATGGTACTGATTTCAAATATCTGAAAGAACAGCGGGATTTCGAAAGTGTCAGCGAGTGTTCGCATAGTCCTTCCATTATGTGGACCGTGACCTCCCATGATCCATCAATAATCAGAGAACTATCAGAGTCAACAGAAAGTTGGTTGATACCCAACTCTATGTTTTGAGCAACTCTACCCACTTAGACCAGGGAAGAAGCATGCTACACAGACCAGCGAAGATCTAGCAGCGGAATGGTTTTTCGTGAGTGAAGACTGAGTAACTCGGAGCTTCGGCATTGTGGAGTGAAGAAGAGGTGTGGCTTCACTTTCAAATGGGGTAGAACGGTTTAAGTGAGCACTTTTTCAAGCTATGGCGGTGCTCGGGAGGCTGCAGGAGAAGCAATTTTGAGTACCAGATAAACTGTTGAATACCTTGCGGTTGGGGTCGTGTCCCCGGGTGATTGGTATCGCGATACCTCCGCTGGAGGTATCGTTGGTAGCTCCCTGGATTGAGGCTTGTACCGTGGTAACGTCACGTCACCCACGGAGATACCACTGCAATATCAAGGAGTGCGCGATACCGCTCGTCTCACCATCGCGATCCCAAGGAGTGCGCGATCCCAAGGAGTGCGCGATACTGCTCGTTTCATTACTTCACATATAACTTTTTGGAAAAAGTGGCTACGTGAACTTTTGTTGGGTGAAGCGACTTTTTTGTCACTTTGCATTTAACTTTGAAAGTTCTTTTCTACAACTGAAACAAGATGTGAAAGCTTGCCGAACTCCCCTTAGTTCAAGGGTTCTTCTTTCCGGTCTCGTTGTGCTCGGGCTTGGACACGTGAGCATTTTGGATTTTGGAAGACTTTGCTCCTTTCTTGCTTCCTCTTGTGGCCACCTCTATGGATGTGCGGGCGCCTTCCCTCGTTACCAGTAACTTACCTCTGGCTATCACTGGTGGGGTGGTTGGTGCCCCTAGTTCCTCAGAGACTATGGTGACCCCTCGGGTTGCACTCAATCCCGAGGTGATCCTTTCAACGCAAGAAGATCTCAAGAGAACTTGCTTCGTTGGCCAGCTATTCGATCCCAGGCCCCCGCTAGATTCGGTGCGCCACTGGTTTCGCAAAGAGTGGTTCCCTCATGGCATAGTAGTGAGTAAGTGCCAATTCCTCCTAGCAGGACACCTCTTCCTGGTTTTCGAGAACGAAGAAATGGCACTCCAGGCCCTCACTGTCAGGTTTTGGCGAGTCGGTTGCACCACTTTGTGCCTCTTCAAATGGGCCCCCGATTTTGTGCCCGACAACTCTAAAGCCTTTCTGTACCCTCTCTGGGTCAAGCTCCCCAATCTCCCTTACTTTCTTTACGGCTTTTTGTGGGATATTTTCTCTCCGATTGGCAAGCCATTGGCCTCGCGTGGAGATGTCAGGGGTTTCATATATGAGGGCACAAAACACGCATTTAATGCTCGTTGGCATCCTCAAATGTGTGTGGAGGCAGATCTCAGCTGACCTCTCCGCTTGAAAAATAATGTCGAGTTCGGTGAATGGGAATCTTGGGTTCAAGAGCTCACTTTTAAAAACCTACCAAATGCTTGCTTTCAATGTGGTCGACAAGGCCATAGAATTTAAGATTGCCCCCTGAAGCAGAACAATAAGCTAGAAACAACCATCAAAGCCCAAACTCTCAAGGGGAAGCTGATTGGCCCAACCTTTGAAGAGAAAGACAAGGATGATAAAATCCCAGAAACCGACTCTGAAGCATTTATAGAGGTTAGATGAAGAAGAAGGAAGTCTTGCCCTATGAGAAGTTCAAGCCCAAGGAGACTCTTAGAGAGGAACCACACACCAGAAAAGTCACTCAAGAACTTATACTACAACCTCGAGAAGGAGGCTAACGAGCTTGATTATCCGCGAGGGATGCGAGGCTTTACAGGCACAAGTAATTTACCTTTGGAGCAGCCCCCCTCTAATGAGGTCAATCAAGAGGACTACATAACTAGCAAATAAGATGAACTCACCACAAGTAATGAGGACAATATGGATAGTGAAAGCTCCACCATTGGAACAACAATACCAGATTGGGCCTCTTCATCTCCCCAACAGGAGGCTACTCGCAAGGCAAAACACTTGGCAGGTATGCCTTGGAAAAGCCCCCTTAAACCGAAGGCCCATGGTCGGGACCATCCCCCCTCAAGAAAGAAAGAAGACTCCAAGAGGAAAAAAGAGAAGTCCCAGCCTCGGAATGAGGGAAGTACAAGAAAATGATCATCATTTCACTAAATACTAGGGGTCTAACTCACCCCACAAGAGCCACCATTATTGGTCAATGGCTCCGCGACAGAAACGTAAACCTGAACTTCATTTGTCTTTAGGAGATTAAAATTGAAGAAGAAGACCTCCAAAAGAGACTTAAGGGCATCTCTCAGTCCCATGTGTGGTTCTCCACAACCCATCAGCGTGGTTCTAATGGAACCACCATTGGTATCAATCACTTCTGGGCTAATAAGCTTGACCACACTAGCAAAGACAGAAATCATAGGTGGATGGCGGTCACATTCAACACCCCCTTTCAATTCTCCCTGATCTCTATGTATGCTCCAAATGAGGATGCTACGAGGATCGATACTTCGTTCTCCCTGGACTTGTTTTCTCATAATGTCATGATTTGTGGTGACTTCAATATGGTGGAAGACCCCTCTTATAGGTGGAACAACAAGGGCCACATCATTAATGGCCAGGAGAAAGATACTTAGGACCAAGCCAAACTGCTTTTGGATCTATTTGAAGTCAAGGACTCGAATGGTTTTTTTTGGGTTCAATCTTCAATTGGGCGAGGACTTGAGGAAAGTGAGACTCGACAGAAGCTACATTTCACAGAACGTGGTCCATCAATGGGGTCCTCCCATCATAAGGCAATGTATTGACATTACCCTCTCAGATCATTACCCAATGTTGCTCACCTTTCCCCCTCTATCTAAAAGTCGCAAGACTCCTTGGTTTCATGCAACTTAGTCCGTTTGTCTTCTCACTTCCCTCTATCCATCAAGAAATCATTAATGCTTGGCTTAAGGCCTTTGTAGTCTGCACCTCTCCAGCCAAGTGTTGGAGAAATGCAGTGGAAATGTCTTATCAAATCTTGATTCTGACCACGAAGGTTCTCGAATCCATCCACTAAAGATGTAGAGAAAACATATACCGTGGGCTCCAGAGACTCGGAGAAGAAGTCAATAAAGGAAAGATTAAATCTCATAAGGGACTCCAAAGTATTAGAGGAAGATTAAGATACGAGGAGGAGATCAAAAGGAAAAATCCTCAAATATATTTTAAATGATGGTGGGCTAGCAAGGCAGATAGACCTTCCAAAGACATGTGTAATATTCTCAAAAGAAAACAAATTAGAGACGAGATCTAGCTACTGCTTGACAAGAATGGGGTGGAATGTACGACAGAGGAAGAGAACATTGGCATTAAAGAAGCTCACTTCACGAGTCTCTTGTGTCGTGCATGTCCCCTCTCCCTCCATCGGCGGGATTGCATTGCCACCATCTCTCATACTTCCCTACATAGAATTCCATGCAACTTGAGCGCTCTACTTGACGCGGCTATTTTCAAACAACAGATCCTTGAAGTTATTGACTCACTTCCGAATGGCAAGAGCTCCGGACCTCATGGGATCACAAGTGAGTTATTTAAATCATTCAAACATGTGTTGGCCACCCCCTTGCACCTTCTTTGGCTTGAGGCACTTGAGTTTGGTGCCCTTCGTGCCTGTCTCAACAACGGCATCATCAAAATTATTCATAAAAATGGGGAGAGGAACAGAGTTGAGAACTGGAGACCTATCACAATGCTTCAAAGTGGATATAAGATTCTTACTAAATTCATTGCCAATAGGATATCCTGCCATTTAGACCTGTGGCTTAGCAAAGTCACAAAAGGCTTCATTAAGGGAAGCTCAATATTGGAACCCATTATTCATATATGGGAAGGCCTCGACTTTGCTAAAGAATCTAATCACGACATTGTCTTCCTCAAGATTGACTTTGATAAAGCCTACAACAGATTGGAATGGTACTATATTTTACAATTCCTAAAAGACCTCAGGTGTGGTTAGAGATTCCTTAGGATCATCTCCACTCTCCTTGGTAATTCTTCGACCAAAGTCAATGTCAATGGCCAACTTTCAAAAGCAATCAAACTGAAACGATCAATCAGACAAGGTTGCCCGTTGGCCCCATTGCTCCTCACCATCGTCATAGAAGGACTTAGTCGCATACGAGGCATCCATTTGCCACATAACTCTAGGCAAATGACCATGAGGTTATTTGCGGATGACACAAATGCCTTTGTTCACAATGATGACACCAGCCAAGAAACATTTTAGTGGTGCCTCAACACTTTTTGTGAGGCCTCTAGGTCCAAAATTGACCACTCCAAGACTGCTTTCAGGGCTATCAAAGGGAATCAACCCAATCTCCTCACTAGAAAGGGATGCCAAAGCATTGAATCAGGTCAAATTGCTCGCATTCTTGGTATCCCCATGGGATTTGATGTTACTCTCGAGCAAAGGTGGGCTCGGGTCCTCATGAGACTTAATAGAAAACTTAACTATTAGAGGGGTTTGCAAATCAACCAGGCTCGCCGGGCCATGGTGATCAACACATTCCTCATATCCTCAATCATATACTTTATTTCTTGTTGGAGACGGAAGGATCAAGAATTAGCCAAATTGGAGAGTAATTGTAGGAACTTTCTCTCGATTGGGGACCATAACAAGAGGGGCATGCCTTAAAACAAATGGTCCATTTGCACTAGCCGAAAGGAGAGTGGAGCTCTGGGTATTATGGACATTGGTAGCATGGCCAATAAACTTGCAGCAAAGTGGATGACTAACGCTTGGTGCAACAGAGATTCCTCTTGGGCCACATTAATTTTCAGAAACATGAACAAGACCACTCTAGTGGCTACCCTAGATGGAAAAACATCGACATCCTAATCCTCTTATTCTCCCCATTTCTGATCTCACCCAAAGGATCAATCCTCCTAAGATCTTTATGGAAGAGTTGGAACAGATTCAAACCATCAGAATCAGTGAAGATTGGAAGTGGGTTGCAGGTATAAGACCAAATAACTCTATTTGGTTCCCAATCAAAGGCATGAGAAACGTGGATCCTTGGAATGTCCTAAGTACCAAGAGAATCTGGAATAAGGGATTCAAACAATGGAAGCACCTCTCGAAACAAGATATGAATAGATGGGTGGAATTTCAGGACCTTGACCCTAGTGTTGTGGGCACGTACGAGGAGTGGAATATTTTATTGAGCAGATGCCATGCTTGGGACTGCTCTAAAATCAGACTACTTATGGGACAGGATGCTCCGAAACTTCTGGGCCTTAAATGGCATAATGGAAATCGCCTCTCTAAGCTTTCATATGTCAAAGCTGACAATGACATTCACATCACACTCAACAAGAAATGGTTTCTCAACTAGACACGACCTCGATGGGATATGAAATTTATGTCTATCTGGCACCCTATCATTGAAATTAAAAAGTCCGTCCTCCTATGGCAAATTTTACAACGTGGAATATGGACCAATATAAAAGCCAACAAGATTTGTGGTGTTCTACCCTAGTGCAAGCGGTTGCAGTAGCAAAGAGGATACTGGTCACCTCTTCTTTGGTTTACCCAAATCCTTTAGGCTACGGAGGGTCCTTGGTCGTTCTTTCGGGCTCAGAGAACAAATTAACTGGAAGCAAGCCCTCATTGGTGAAGCAATCGGTTGATGTGGAATGCGATTAGGGGAGAGATCCTTTGAAAGATTTGGAGGGAACGATGTGCTCACAACTCTGGCAGTAGCCCCAAGGAGTGGTCGATCGAGAAGTCGCTATTCCTTCTTGGCAAAAGAATGGCTAACTGTAAGAACCCCCTCCCCCCTTTAGACATCACAAAGAGGTTCATTATGTCAACAATAAGCTAAAAACCAAGTGGGATCCGCATGATGGAGATGCGAGGTTTATCAACCTCCTCTATAACTCCATATAAGCTTTGTAAGGTCTTCCTTGAAGACTCGACTTCCTGACATGTTTGTGCTACCCGTGGGTTGTGGGACTTGGAGGATACCAAGGGCACTAGTCCTATTCACTTGTATTCTTCTTTTATTTAATTAAATTCAGGAGATTAAGCATAGCCGAACTCCCTTTTATTTAAAAAGAAACTCTCGGACAAATAATCATGTGATATTATCACAACACTCCACATCGTAATGTTCGGGGTAAAATCCATATGACATCACCCCACATCATAAAATTTGAATCAAACTCGTATTACATCGATCCACGTCATAACATTTGAATTAAAATTTATATGACATAACACAGATCATAACATTCAGATTAATATTCTTATCGCATCATTCTACATCATAATCTTTCAGATTAAATTGATATGATGCCACCCACGTCATAAAATTTGAATTAGAGTTCAAATTATATCAGCTCACTTCATAGCATTTGAATTAGATTAATATCAGGTTTCACCATAATGCTAATTTAAAGGAATAATTATTTAACATTAATAAAACATTTGAATTAAAAAATACGATAAGGAACACTTCCATTAACGAACATGCTCAATTACATCAATAAATTTCAAGATGGTCGCAAGCCATCAAACACGCACATCTAGAGAGAATTATAACAACTCTAAGTAACTCTACCCAAAGTCTTTTGGCTATATTTTCTTTTTGTAGTACGTTCAAATGCATACTTGAATTTATATACGCCATTTTTAACAATCTGAGAATTAGCTAAATCCACAAAGCTTGGTAATTGCGAAATAAGCATCATAATCAAGTATGCTTCTTGTGCTTTGGTTCATGGTAGGGGGACACGTAAGAATACATTTTGGCATGACCCACCGGTATTTTTGAGACCATTTATTTTATGTTATTTCCAGGTCAAGTAATCTTTTTTATATAAAGAAATGAAGGTCCGCCTTAGCCTGCTCTCCCGGACTTGAATTCATTAAAAGAAAAGTACAAGAAAAGGGGAATAGTGTCCATGCGATCCCCCGAATCCCATAGAGCGGGGGCCGCTTTTACATAGATTAGATGGCATTACAGAGATGGAAGATCACCCTCATGCGGGGCCCACTTGGGTTTTAGCTTGTTGTGCATCAAAAGGAGCAGAAGATGAAGCCTGAAGAAGGGGGGTGGGTTTCTAACAATTAGTAGTCCTTTAGCCAAGGAGCGACACTGATCTATCAATCGGCCAAAGATACAAACACATCTTTCCCACCGGAGCATCCCTAGGCTCTTCCCTCTGATGGCATTCCAGAGAGACGTGAAGCAACCGAAGCTTACATGAAGTTATAGAGGAGGTTGATAAACCTCGCATACCCATCGTCGTGAGCCCACGGTTTAAAGCTTATTATTGACATATTGAAGCTCTTTGTGATGTCTGAAAAGGGGGGGGGGGGGGGTTTCTTACAACTCGCAATTCTTTTGCCAAGAAGGAATAGGGACTTCTGGATCGACCACTCCTTGGGGGCATTACCAAAATTGTGAGCACATCTTTCCGGCAAAATCTTTCAAAGGATCTCTCCCCTAATCACGTTTCATAGCCTCGCAGAGCAGCGGATCGCTTCACCTATAAGTGCTTGCTTCCAATTGATTTGTTCTTGGAGTCCTAGGGAGTGACCAAGGATTGTCCATAATTGAAGGGATTTAGGGAAAGCAAAGAATAGGTGACCAATATCCTCTTTCTATGGCAACATCACTTGCACTAAGGCGAAACAGTAGATCCTATTGGCTTTTGCATTGGTCAATATTCCACTGTGTAAGATTTGCCATAGGAGGACCGACTTTTTGTTTTCAATGAGAGAGTGCTAGATAGACATAGATAGAGAGAAAACTGTTGTTTTTGTGCTTCAAAGCCACGTCATGTAATTTTGGAATGGACTTGTTTGTTGGTAATTATTATGCTACATAAAAGTCACACACTTCTGCACACTCTTTTATTGCTTCAAAGCCCAGCAAAACACATGTTGGATGAAGATTGTTGTGTAATTCTACATGCGTGCCTAAAAAGATAATTTTTTAGCAGAACATTGATTATTTACGAGATATTATGTTTAACTGAATATAAATCATCCTTCATGCCCTTGATACATCCACTATGTGGCACATTTAATGATTTTTTTTCCAATATCTCTAAGGACATTACAAGTTTTCCAAGATTCCAACATGTAAACATAAGGCAAGGCTACCATTGCATAAGCAACGAGACTTTTTTTATTTTAAAAAACATGACTCGTCGCATAAGCGATGCAAAGCATCGCGGGGAGGCTCCAGTTGTGAGTCTCAAGGAGGGTCGTTATCCAATGATGCTCTTACCAATATTGGAAAACTGCATGCAATGCTACAATATCACGTAAATGATGTCCTCATATTTCATAGCATCGCATAAGCGATGCTCTGGAATGTAAAAAAAAAAACTTGATATCTTCCGGCACATTTTACTGAGATTGAGACGAGAGAGAGAGAGAGAGTGAGAGAGAGAGAGCGTGAGGGAGAGAGAGAGTGAAAGAGAGAGAGAGAGAGAGAGAGAGAGAGAGAGAGAGAGAGAGAGAGAGATAGAGAGAGAGAGAGAAAGAGAGAGAGAGAGACAGAGAGAGAGAGAGATCAAGGTACTGGTTTAGCGCATACACCTCAAGGAAGCAAGGTATGCTCACACACACACACAGAGATTTACACACACATGTACACATGCATAAACACACATATACACACATAGACACACACACATACACATAGACACACACACATACACACTAACATACACACATACACACACACACATACACACATCCACAGATACACATACATACATACATAGACACATATTCACTTGCACACACACGTAAACACACATCCACACACATTTCCACACACACATTCACATGCATACACACATATATCTACACATACATACATATATGCACACTAAATCACACATACACACATAGATACACACACATACATAGATACACACAAACACACATACACACACATGCACACAGATTTACACAAACACATACATACGCATACACACACATATATATACACACATAGACACATGCATAGACACATAGACACACACACATACATGCATAGACACACACACACACATAACAAACATATATACACACACACATAGACCGCTACACACCTACACACACACACACAACCAGACACATTTACACACACACATACACACATAAACACACACACACATAGACACACACACCCATGCACATTTACACACACACATACACATGCATACACACACATATATATATAGATACACAAATATATACACACATACACACACATACACACATAGACACACATACACACATAGACACACTTACACATACACACACTCATACACGCACACAGATACATACACACATATTTATGCATACACACAGATACACATACATGCATACATATGCATACATAATGCATATGCATATGTATACATACATACTTACATGTGTACACATACATACACACATGCATACATATGCATACATAATGCACGTGCATATGCATACATACATGCTTACATGCATACATACACATACACACATACATGCATACATATGCATACATAATGCAAAAGCATACATAATTTATAAGCATACATAATGCATATGCATACATAGTGCATATGCATACATAATGCATATGCATACATAATGCATATGCATACATAATGCATATGCATACATAACGCATATGCATACATAATGCATATGCATACATAATGCATATGCATACATAATGCATATGCATACATAATGAATTTGCATATGCATACATTATGCATATGCATATGCATACATACATACTTACATGCATACACAAATATACACACACATATGCATACATAATACACATGCATGTCCGTACATACATGCATATACATACACACATAGACACATACACACACATAGACACATACACACTCATACACACATACACACACATAGACACATGCACACACATACACACATATACACACATATACACAGATTTACACACACATACACTCATACACACATAGACACACACACATACACACACTCACACACATAGACATAGACACATACACACATAATGTATATGCATATGCATACATACATTCTTACATGCATACACACACATACACACACATATGCATACATATGCATAGATAATGCACATGCATATGCATACATACATGCATACACATACAAACATAGACACATACACACACATACACACATACACACATACACACATAAAACACATACACACACATAGACACATACACACACATACGCACTTTTCCTTGGTTTCTGCAGAACAAATTGGAAAGACAATTAAAAGAGCTCTTCAGTACAGCAAACAGAACATAAAGAACGGATGTATAGCATCGATTTCTTGTTGGGGTAGATGCTAGGCATCGACCTTCTACTGAAAATCGATGCTTGGCATCGACCTTGGGACCTAAGTCGATGCCTGGCATCGACTTTTGCCACGAGGTCGATGCCAGGCATCGACTTTTGTTGCAGGTCGATGCCAGGCATCGACTTATGCTGCAAGTCGATGCCAGGCATCGACTTATGCCCCCAAGTCGATGCCAGGCATCGACTTATGCTGCAAGTCGATGCCAGGCATCGACTTATGCCCGCAAGTCGATGCCAGGCATCAACTTATGCCCCCAAGTCGATGCCATGCAATGCATCAAATTGGTTAGGATGAAATATTCTGATAAGAGAACCTACCCAATCACGAAACAGGATGAAATATTCTGATAAGGCTTTGTAGGATGATGTGGTTGGATAGTCTGCTTGGACCTCTGTCCAAGAAAAGCAACCCAGCCTCTTCATCATCACCTCCTGAATCTTCATGTACACTTTATGACTACAGACACATAAATATAAAAGAGACTAGGTTAGACAAGAAGCATGGGAGGAGGGAAAAAGGATCTCAGAATAACATACATACTTATTGAGCTCAGTCACCATGCTTAACTCCTTCGAGATTACCCTTGACAAAGTTGATATGATCAATGTATCATCCTTGATTCCTTGAAGGGCCCTCCATGGGGTCAGCTTCATGTCCTCAGGAGCCTCTTCAATTGAAAGGTCAACTTTCCTTCCCTTTCCCTTCAGATCAACTTGTGGGTCTGGCCTCGACTTTCGTTGCTTCTGGCCCTTGACCTCCTTGTGCTCCCACATTGTGAAAATTCTATCCTGTAGATCCCAGATCTCACCTGATCTGAATGCCAGTTGAAACCATGGATCATATTTCCTCAAAGCATCTGACTTTCTATTCTCATCCAATGCAATTCCAACCTCAATAAGGCATTGCTTTCGTAGATTGGGATGTATTCTTCCAGCTTCCTTCACAAGAGAATCTTCATATTCATGGTGGAAGAACCGAATTCTCTCTATGGAGGACATTTTCTGCCTGTAGTCATTGTCGTTGTTGTGATCCCAAGCAAGAAGCTTGGCTTCCTCAGTTGTAAGACCAGCATATATCTTACACTCTGCATACCTAAAGAAAAATGTAGTAGGGTGCTCCTTCACTAACTGTCTACGAGCCTCTGCAGAGTGTGAACCTCCAATCACATAATAAGTGTAATCCTCAAACAAACCCTCATTGAAATCCTCCACACAGCTGCACTCATTCGGATCCACCATGACAAGGAATGGCACAAGAGTAGCATGAGGATTTAGTTTCATTTTCTTCTTAAGATTCTGGACGTGCAAATTATGTGGCTCCCTGATCTCAAGGGGCCTCCTCCCTGTGACTGGATCCACTGGTGGCCTGTGGATAATATTAATCGGCAGGTGGAACAACTGCCCCTTCTTCACAACTTTTCTTCTAGCTATGTCCTCCCTCATCTTATTCTGCTCAGTGCCAAGCACACCAGATGCAAGCTCTCCACCAGGTGCAACAATTATGTCCCCAGAGCTAGAGCTTGAGTCAGAAAACTCCTCTTCTGAAATTATCTTCTTTTTCTTTTGAGGCTTTTTCTGCACACTCTGCTTACCCCTTGCCTTTACAGGGGTCGTCTTCTTGTGCTGTGTTGGCATGATATTGCCCTGGATCCATGGCATCAGGTCCTTGATGAAATTCACTGAGTCTCTGCATATCTGAGCTAGCCCTTCTAGAACACAGCACTCTGGGCACAAGAAATCCATCTTGCATATGACATTTCTTAATCCTTTCGATGTCTCCACCAAGAAAAGCAGGTTGTCAGAATCTTCATCTTCTTAATCCAGTTTGTAAACAAGTCCATACTGAAAACCTTGTGTTGTCGTGATCTTTCCTCTGCCATAGGCCCTTGCGAACACAAGGAGGACTGCATTCTTCTCTTCAACGTACTGAAGGCACCACTCGAGATTTGTCATGTCCCAAAGTGGACGATCTGTCCTCATGACCTCGGTCTCCCTAGACCTTTCCTTCATATTTGGATCCTCCACAGGAATTTTTATGCTACTCTGTCCACCTGAGGATATTCCTAGTGGGTTGCTGGCCTTCTCAAAGGATAATGGTGCAATAATTTTCTTTTGCTTTGCTTGGTGACCACTGCCTTTGTCACGTTGCTGGTCACCAGAGCCCATGGTGACTCTAAGCTTCTTGATGGGCCTTTCATCCTTCTACTCCGCATCCCTGAAGGCACTTGGAAATATCAGATCAAACGTAAATGTGGTTTCAAAGGCCCAAGTCCATGCAAGGCATCGATTTTGAGCTTCAGGTCGATGCCAGGCATCGATGTTTAAGTGCATGTCGATGCCAGGCATCGACTTTGTGTGCAAGTCGATGCCAGGCATCGACTTGAGGGTGAAAGTCGATGCCAGGCATCGACTTGGGAGTGCAAGAGTCGATGCCTGGCATCGACTTTTGGGCCCAAGTCGATGCTTGGCATCGACTTTTGGGCCAAGTCGATGCCTGGCATCGACTTTTACCCTCAAGTCCATGCCTGGCATCGACTTGCACACAAAGTCGATGCCTGGCATCGACTTGCACACAAAGTCGATGCCTGGCATCGACTTGGGCCCAAAAGTCGATGCCAAGCATCGACTTGGGCCCAAAAGCCGATGCCAAGCATCGACTTTGCACCCAAAAGTCGATGCCTGGCATCGACTTTTCAGTGCATGTTGATGCCGGCAAGTCGATGCTTGGCATCGACTTTTGGGCCCAAGTCGATGCCTGGCATCGACATGCACCTGCAAGTCGATGCCTGGCATCGACTTGCAATCCTAAGTCGATGCCTGGCATCGACTTACACCTTAAAGTCGATGCCAGGCATCGAGCTGTACATGCTTTGGATCCATATTTCTAGAGGTAAGAAAAATAAATACCTAGAAATCAGATATTTACACAGACATACAGAGGGAATCTTTTTGGAATCTTTATTTATGTTATGATTTTGTCTACCTCTTGGTACTTTTGCCAACATTCTTCTTCTCCATCAGACTTGGCTTGCTGGTATGCTGACCTCTGTGCTCCATGGCTATCTGTGCTCTGCTGCTCTCTCTTGCTCGTGGATTTTGAAAATGCGAATGATCTCCTCCTCTAGTATTTATAGGCAATTGGGTAACTTCAACTAGAGACTAACTGGATCTAACTGAATGAGTCCACTTGCTAACTAAATCTGTCAACTTATCTAACCAGGGAATAGCACCCACACAAATAGGCTATTTCAAAGCCACTTTAATGAAATATTCATAGACCCTTGCAACTATTTATATACATTTGCATAGAAATTACATTTCAATGGCAAGAGTATGGTATGTCCATGAGGATGTCTAAACTCATGTAGAGATTTGTTTCTAAGAATCTCTTTCTTGGGAGAAAATCAAGTCAAAGTTGTGTTAAATGTGGGAGACTAATGACATCGTTATAGTATTACCCTCCTCACTTTAGTTCATATTCACATTTATCTTGTAACTCACTGTTGAAATGGAAAATCACTATGAATAAACATTCTAGTACAGAACCTTGCAACTATTTATATACATTTGCATGGAAATTAAACTTCAATGGCAACAGTATGGTATGTACATGAGGATTTCTAATCTCATGTAGAAGTTTTTTCTTAGAGTCTGTTGCTTGGGAGAAAATTAGGTCTAAGTTGTGAGATTAATGACATCTTTATAGTGTTATCCTCCACACTTTAGTTCATATTCACATTTATCTTGTAACACATTGTTGAAATGGAAAATCAATGTATGAATATACTTTCTGTGTGCCTCTTTTACACATAATTCTTTTTCAATATACTTTCATCTACCTCTTTGATATCTAGCCAAGACCACAATAAAACCTAATCCTTGAAATCTTAACCAAATGTAAAATTTCTTCTTGTATAGTGTTCAATGGCATAGCATATTCCAGTTGGAACTCAACTTGGATATATTCCAGTTGTAAAATTTCTTCTTGTAAAATTTCTCCAAACAATTTTATTATATATTCCTGTTGGAACTCAACTTGGATATATTTTGATTCATTCACAATGCTTAGACTGAATGACTCATATGTAGTTAGAAATCAACTGTGTTTCTCATTTGAATCAAAAGTAAATCAAATCTTTGGTTCCCTTATTAGTGTATATTTGAGTAATTAAGTGATTTGATGTAATTTGATGTTTTATGTTATTTAATGTACTTTAATAAGCTTTTGATTTCATATCTTCTTGATGTGACATTTGATGTGACATCTTCACTTGATCTCGGATTTCTACTTATTTAAAAAGGTCATTCATCTTCAGTCTTCTGTGAACTCAGTGAAGATGAGCTCAATCTTTTCAGTGGATGCTTGGGCATCAGCTTCCTCTGCTCATATTCATTCATTGTTCTCAGTTGAACCTTTCCAGAGAAGTGATGATCCCTATGATTTAGAACGTGCTGATGATTCCATGTTTTCTGTTGAGTCATTTAAGTTATCCAATTCACAGTGCAATGCTGCTCAACCAAATGCACCTCTTGATCTCCCATCTGATCCAACCATTGATCTCCCTTCTGACTCAAGTGCATGTGGAGCAACGAAAAAGCAAAGCAAGCTCAATCTACGATTTAAAAGAAGGTCTCGTGAAGTAAGTCGAAAAAGATTTAATTTCTTACTTCAGATAGACAGATTGCATTGGATATTATGAAGCATTGTTGTGGTTTGAAATGTTTGTATAATTTAGGGATGAAGAAACTAAAGCACATAAGAGAAAAATTCCTCCATTTAGATAGTGAAAGGCAAGATATATACCTTGTTTCTTGCATGCAAATGATTGAGGATAACATGTCAGTAACGCGTGTTGGTTTTGAATATTTCTTTACTCAAGGGATGCCATGCTGTAGGGCTGCATTTAAAATTGCAATGGGTGTAGGAAATTTTAGAATACATAGGGTTCAACAAGGGTTTTTGAATGGGGATCTCATTTTGGATACGTTCCATGTTGGGACCAAAGGATCTGTTGGACGTCATGCAATGAATTGGATGATGAACTATTTTAGCTTGCATTGTGAAGTTATGCCTACAACTGGAAGGTTGCACTTGTCAGATAACTTTACTCGTCGAGAGGTATTTCAAATATATAGAGAAGACATGGAAAATAGAAATGATATGTGTTGTATCGTCACTTTACTCGATTATGGAAGGAAGAGTTTAACAATGTTTCTATTCCTCGTAAAGTTAGAATGGGTGAATGTTCAGTTTGCGCCACTTTGAAAAACATGGCAAAAGGGGCTACAACACCACAGGAAAAGCATAATTTTAAAAACCTTCTTAACAACCATCGTGACAGTCAAGCATTAGAGAGAAAGAAAGCAATTCATCATCGAAGGAAGGCACTCAGAAATACAGAGCGTTATATGTGTTTGTTGATCGATGGTATGGATAAAAAAAAAACTTGTTTGCCACATTTTTATCGCATCCCTAAGGACATTGGAGATGAAGTCCTTGTGCAAATGCATTTGGTTGGCGCTTTGGTATACAATGGAACTGTAATGTCCAAGGTTTTCTTCACATATCCGAATGTGCATAATGATCCAAACCTTACAGTTACTGTCATTCATCGTGTTTTGCAATCATGGAAGGGTCTTTTGCCACCAACTCTATATTTGCAACTAGATAATACTCCAAGAGAGAATAAAAATTCTACAGTCTTGGATATTTAAGCATGCTTGTTGAAAAACAGGTATTTCAGAAGGTTAAGGTAAATTTTCTTCTGGTTGGCCACACTCATGATCACATTGATCAAATGTTCAGTACTTTCTCTAAGAAGTTGGCACGTAACAATGCTTTTACTCTTCCGATTTTATCTGAGCTGATTTCAGAAGCATATACTCCAAAACCAGAAGTTCAACACCTCACACAAATTTATGACTTTAAGCACTTTTGCTCAATGGGCCTTGATAACAGTGCTAAGGTTTTGGCTCCATTGCACAATATTAGTTTCAACCATGTATTCTTGATGAGGAGGGTTGATGAAATAACCCTTTTATTTGCAAAGCAGTATTCATCTTCTCTTGGGTGGGAGCCTAAAGATGGATGCAGATTCTTATTGCAGGTGCCTAATTTGTCTACTGTAACAGTGTATGGTGCAGAACAATCACCATATGAAGATAAAAACAATACAGAAAGATGTGGAAGTGTGGTTGATCAAAGTAAAAGCTGGATGCATGCACTCATTGAAAAGAAGAGACATATTGAGCGTGCAAAAAAATATGCTGGAGATCAAGATGTATCTTGGTGGGAGGACTTTTTCAATCATCAAGAAGAGATTATACAGTATACAATTGCAGGTCACTGGCCAGTTGATGTTCCATTCACATGGGATTTTTGTACACAAAGATCCGTGAATGTGGCCCAAGCATGTAATGCAGATGCACTTCAAAGTTTTATACATCCACCAGAAAGAAATAGTTATGTAGGCCCAAGGATGACAAAACAGGGAGAAGCAAGATGGCAAGGAAATTTAATAGAGATAAGTGTTGGAACGCTTATTGCAGTACTTGCTGATGGTGATGAGGCTACCAGACCATTTTGGATTGCAAAGGTTTTAGAGATAACTAAAGATATTGATCAGAGAAGAATAGAGGCTTTGGTGGTGCATTGGTATTACACTAAAAGTAGTAATGCATTCACAGGTAAATATAACTTAGAAATGGTGTGTGATACTAAACGAACAGGTTCAAAAAGGAAAAAGAATATTCGAAGCACATCCACTCTTAAAATGGATGATGTAGATATTCTTGTTTATGATTTTTCCTTGACAAAAACTGGTCACTTGAGGAAAGCAACCATCAACATGATAAAACAAAATCTTCCAGATGTATGTGGTACAGGAAATCATAGGAAAACAAGAAGAGTTGTGCATGATCCTGCAGAATTTGGTATGTACGTCGATGAAGATAGAGCTCTTGTGGATATAGAAGAAGAAGAAGAGAGCTCTCAACAGTATGAGACTGAATCAAGTGCATCAGATGATGACGGTGTAGACATAGATCGACAAAGTTGTGAGTTGCATTGAAGCTCTCAGACATTTTTAGCGCTTATGTAAATGCCTCAAAGTAGTTTGGTTAATGAAACCATGTTTTGTAGCAATTTTGAATAACAATCAGATATCCACCCATTAAAGATATGTCTAAAATGTTATTTTTGTGTAAAAACTATTGATTTCTACATTCTTATATATATTTTAGACATGTCAATGTCTTATCATATAGATTTTGGACATGTCAATGTCTTATCATATACATTTTGGGACACGTCAATGCCTAATATAGTGAAATTTTGACTACATTTTGAGCTCATTTTTTTTTGAGAAAATGACAAAAAATGTCAAAAATTACTTGTTTTCACCTCATTTTTGTAATATATGTATAGTGGTGTAAAGGAATTCCAAAAATGAGGTGAAAACATGTAATTTTTGACGAGAGTGTTCTCTTTTTACGACATAGTTCTCGTTTGTTACGACTCGCTGTTATGTATACATATGCATACATAATGCATATGCATATGCATACATAATGCATATGCATATGCATACATAATGCATATGCATATGCATATGCATATATACATACTTACATGCATACACACACATAGAGACTCACATGCATACATAATGCACATGCCTATGCATAGATACATGCTTACATGCATACACATACACACATACGCACACATAGACACATACACACACATATACACACACATATACACACACATTTACACACACATACACATGCATAGACATAGACATAGACATACACACATAGACACACAGACACATACACACACACATAGAGACATACACACATACTTACACACACACACACACACACAAATAGACACACACATATACACACACACATACACAGATAGACACATACACATACATACACATAGAAACACACTCACCTATACACGCACACATACACACATTGACACATACACACTTACACACACACATACACACATCCACACATATTTACACACACACATACACATGCATATAGACACATATATACAGAAATACACGTATATACACACATAGACACATACATATACACACAGACATATACACAGACACATACACACTTGCACACAGACATACACACATCCACACACATTTGCACACATACATACACATCCTTATAGACACATACACAAATATACAAATAGACACACACATAGTGTGAGGCTCTCTTCAAGAAGACATGCAAAATGATGTGTGTGCCACTCTCCTCCCATCCATTTATATCCACTTGTATCTAAAATAGCAGTGATCTGGAATGATCTAGCATCGCCATGTCGCCAGCATGCAACACGCATCCCCACTAACCATCAAATACCTTAGGATATACCCCCGAGCTTAGGCACTTGGCTAACTAGCCCTCGTCCCACACACACATGGAATGGTCTCTGTAGACCAATGTCTGACACTCTCTCCCCCTTATAAAGATCATTGTCCTCAATGATCAATGAGGGAAACTACTTGCGAACTAGAGCTGCTGATTCCCAAGTAGAGTTAGTAAGTGGTAATCCTCTCCAGGCTACAAAATACTCTTGGATGACACGATTCCTCAACCGTTTCTGTCTCCTATCTAGTATTATGTCTGGAGAATGATATGATCTATCGGTTTCCTGCAAAGAAACAATACCGTCTATTAGATTATCCTCCCTAGATATATACTTTCTTAATTTACTGACATGAAACACTGGATGGACTCTGCAATCTAGAGGAAGCTCTAATTGGTGTGCAACATCACTCAACTTCTTTACTATCTTCCAAGGTCCACAATACCTTGGTGATAGTTTACTACACGTTCCTATGGACAATGAAGTAGATCTAGCCGGTACCTGAAGGAAGACTCGGTCTCCTTCCTCAAAAGGATCTAGGAGATCTTTTCCTATCAGCATACTCTTTGGCTCTTTCAGCTGGTTGCTACATCTTGGCTTTAGCTATTTCAAGGTTTGGTTGGAGATTCGCTAAGAACTCGAAAGCACTAGGACATTTCTTAGGCATTCCTATGGTACTGGGAGCAACGGGATTCATTCCATAATTCATCTTAAAAGGAGACATCCCAGTCACCTTGTGAGGTCTATTGTTATAAACAAACTCTACTAATGGCAAATAAATATCCCAATTTGTCTTTCTCTCAGACACATATGCCCGCAACATATCCTCTAGAATTTGGTTGACCCTTTGGATCTGACCATATGCCTGTGGATGATCACCACTACTCATTTTTAGTGACAATTTCAGTTTGTCAAATACAAACTTCCAGAAGTGTCTTATAAATCTGACATCCCTATCTAAGACTATGGATGTAGGTAACCCATGCAATCTGAAGACATTCTAGATAAACAACTCCGCTACCTATGGAGCTTCTATCGTCTCTTGCGTGGGTATGAAATGAGCCATCTTGCTCAGTCTATCTACCACAACTAGGATTGAATCTCGCTTCCTTTGGGTCTGCGATAACCCCACTATGAAGTCGATGGATATACTATCCCAATTATGATCTGGAACTTGTAAAGGATGTAAAAGACCTGGTGTCTTTACCCTTTCTGCTTTGTTGACTTGACACATAAAGCATTATTGAACATAAGTATGGATATATCTGGCTAGTCCAGGCCGCCAAAATGTTCTTCTAACAAGCTGTATTGTCTCGTCAAGACGAGGATGTCCTGCGCAGGGAACATCATGGTTATCATGCATGACTTTCTTTCTCAAATCGCGGGAATCTGGCACGCAAACCTTTCCTTTCCGCTTCACTATACCGTTCTCGTGTGAGAAATTAGAATACGGAATGGACTTGTTTGCTTTAGTAGAAGAAGAAACAGTTGGAACTATCCCGTCTCCTAAAATAGAGTCATCACTAATGGCTCTAACTATCTGTAACAAATGTAGATCTTCCACCTGTGCTTCCTTAATTTCTTGAAGCAATGAGCTTTCTAAAACTGTAAAGCTCATTTGATACATTATACGGGAGTGCATCAGCTACTATATTTTCTTTGCCTCTTGTATACAAGATTTCCATGTGAAGTTCTTGCATGAGCTCAGCCCAACAAGCCTGTCGACCTCGAAGATCTGTCTGACTACAAAAATACTTGAGTGTATGATGATCTGTGAATACCTTAAAGTCCGCACCATAAAGATAGTTTCTCCAAACTTTAAGTGCATGCATCACCGCATACAACTCTCGTTCATGCACCGGCCAATTCGAAATTATTTCAGATTTTAAAATGATGCTGTTAGGCTGCCAAAATTTCTAAAATATTAGCATGCATGTGCATTGAAGTTTAGGAATCATATTAAAAGTTTCTTTCTTTTGACTTTTTCTGTTAAGCAAAAGCTTTGACTGGTTCTTTTTCCGCTTGCCAGTAGTATTTACATTTGTTTAGTCTTTAAAAAACAAAAGAAAAACCAAAAGAAAAAGTTTGTTGCCTTTAGTCTTAGCATGGAACCCAAACCTTCATCACCTACTAGGACACATACCCTTATGCCAGAACGTCCAAGTGATCCAATTCAAGCCATAAATATTAGAATTTCATCCTTAGAGAGTTCTCTTCATGATATCTTGGAACACGTGCGTGCTTCTAAGAAAGAAGAAGAGCCGCTTGATTCTGATTTTCCAAAGATGGAGGTAGATGCTCCAAATGAGCATCAAACTTCAAAAGTCCTTAAAGATAGCGTTTTAGTTAGGGAAGCCAGATGGCAACTTAAGGATCTTAAGCTGCCAAGATATCATGGCTCAACTAGCGCTAGGACTGCTGACGCGGTTGAGTAGTGGCTCAACAAGTGGGAACAGTATTTCCGTCTGTGTCATATCACCGATGGTAGGCACAAGATTCAGCAAGCCACTTATAATCTTATGGACGTCGCACATAGGTGGTGGCGAAAGATAGAGCAGGATAAGAAGGAGCCCACGACATGGGATCAATTCAAAATCCTGTTTTATAACAATTTTGTACCACCTGATGAGAGGTCTAGAGCACTAGACACGTGGTTCTTCATCACTCAGAAGAATCAATCAGTTCAGGAATACGCAGATAGGTATAGAGAGGTACTTCTTAAAGTACCTGATACCGTTCCAGAGTTTCTTCAAGTCCACAAGTTTGTTTTGGGACTCAGAGAAACTATTCGACCTTTAGTGAGAAAGGAGCGGTGTCAGTCTTTGGCACATGCCACAGGGATGGCCTTGGTTTATGAGGACGACCACAAGAGCACAGGTTCCTAGGGCCAGAGATCCTCATGGACTAGGGTTAGCCGATCTTTCCATACTTCGACTCCTGGTTCGGTCAGTGCACAGCCTTCTAGGGAGGCTAAGCAGGTGCACACGATCCAGACAGTCTTAGGAGGAAAGAGAAAAGTGTCTGCTCTGGCTGAGAGGGCATATAACCGATCTATTCATACCCCTCAGCAGAAAGAGAAGGCAATGAAAGAGGGTTTGTGCTATGGTTGCTTAGGGCAACACTTGTATAAGGATTGTCCAAAAAAGAAAAAGATCACAAGCACCATTGTCATAAATCCGACTTAGGCAGGGGGTGGGAGTGAGGATGAGTTTGGGGATTCCCCATTTCCATTATCATCTCCCATAGTGGCGATGACGGTCACTAAAAAGGTTCCGACTGTGCCAGATGCTATTCTTTCGCTAGTGGCATAGAAAGTATACCGGTTTCCAGATACTGAGCTTATTGTTATGAGAGGAGTCATGGCAGGACAGCCTGTCAAGGTACTCTTTGACACAAGTTCGACTCATAATGTTATTAGTTCCCGATTATTCAAGAGATTATGCTTAGATACGATACAGTTAGATTATACTTATACCGTAGAGCTAGCTGACGGGAAGGGAACTGAGACTTGGGATAGATGAGTGGTTGATCTTCCTATTCAAATCCAGTTCTATCGACTTTGAGATAGCGAGATTGGCTCGATTCTACATTGTTCTTAGTAAGAAGTGGCTTGTGAGGAAGAAACCAGTTATTGATTTTGCTTCGCATGTGTATCCGTTTGAGCATGAGGGAAGGAGATTACTGATCCGTGGAGAACCAGATCTCCAAGAGACGCGATTGGTGAATGCTACAAAGTTGCTCAAACTTGATTGTAAGTATATCTATTTTCTTTATTTCATGTATTTGTCGTATGTTGAGATGGATTCATGCAGTCATGGAGACTCAAGTTGGAATGCTCCAGCACTTTCAGCTAAAGTGAGAGCAGAATTCCAAGAGTTGTTTTTAAAGGAATTACCATCAGGTTTGCCTCCTTGCAGGAATATAGAGCATAGAATCGAATTGATATGAGGAGCGAGTCCGACCACTCGGCCACCATTTCAAATGAGTTTGTAGGAGGAAAATAAAGTCTTCAAGGTTGTGGATGAGTATCTTCAAAAAGGGCTGATTAGACCCAGCTATTCACCCTTTGCCGCTCCAGTTCTTCTTGTGAAGAAGAAGGATGGATCTTATAGGATGTGTGTCGACTATCGAGCACTCAATAAGATCACTATTAGACATAGATATCCCATGCCCTGGATTGATGATCTTTTGGATGCTCTAGGTGGAGGCATTGTATTTAGTAAGATAGATTTAAAGAGTGGATATCATCATATTAGAGTAAAAGATCATGATGTACATAAGATAGCTTTCAGGACCCGTTTTGGTCATTATGAGTATTTGGTCATGCCCTTTGGTTTGACAAATGCTCCAGCTACATTAATGATGTTAATGAATGATATCTTAAGACCTTTCATAGGAAAGTGTATTGTTGATTTTGTGGATGATTTGCTAGTGTATAGTAGGACTGTGCATGAGCATGAAAATCATTTAAGTTTTGTGTTGAATATTTTAAAGGAAAATAAGTTGTACGTAAATCTAGAGAAGACACAGTTGGTTCTTCCAAGGATAGAATATCTAGGGCATGTGATCTCAGCTGATAGGGTTCAAATGGATCCCAAGAAGGTATCAATTATTTTAGCATGGCCTACTCCTCAGGATGAGGGGCAGTTACGGTCATTCTTAGGACTTTCTAGTTTCTATCGAAAATTCATCTCTTCATATTCGTCGATAGCAGCACCTATGACAAACTTGCTTCAAGGAAAAATTCCATTCACATGGAATCAAGAGAAGCAAGACAGTTTTGATACTCTGAAACATGCTATTTCAGAGGCTCCTATACTCAAAGTGGTGGATCCTCAGAAACCATTTGAGTTAGAGACCAATGCTAGCGGCATAGCCATAGGTGCAGTTTTGAGTCAAGGTGGCAGGCCAATAGCTTTTGAAAGTAAGAAGTTAAGTAGTGCATAGCGCAATTGGCCGGTGCATGAAGGAGAGTTGTATGCGGTGATGCATGCACTTGAAGTTTGGAGAAACTATCTTTATGGTGCGGACTTTAAGGTATTCACAGATCATCATACACTAAAGTATTTTTGTAGTCTGCTAGATCTTCGAGGTCGACAGGCTCATTGGGCTGAGCTCATGCAGGAACTTCACATGGAAATCTTGTATAGAAGAGGCAAAGAAAATATAGTAGCTGATGCATTATCTCGTATAATGTATCAAATGAGCTTTACAGTTTTAGAAAGCTCATTGCTTCAAGAAATTAAGGAAGCACAGGTGGAAGATCCACATTTGTTACAGATAGTTAGAGCCATTAGTGATGACTCTATTTTAGGAGACTCGATAGTTCCAACTGTTTCTTCTTCTACTAAAGCAAACAAGTCCATTCCGTATTCTAGTTTATCACACAAGAACGGTATAGTGAAGCGGAAAGGAAAGCTTTGTGTGCCAGATTCTTGACATTTGAGAAAGAAAGTCATGCATGATAACAATGATGTTCCAACTGTTTCTTCTTCTACTAAAGCAAACAAGTCCATTCCGTATTCTAGTTTATCACACAAGAACGGTATAGTGAAGCGGAAAGGAAAGGTTTGTGTGCCAGATTCTTGACATTTGAGAAAGAAAGTCATGCATGATAACAATGATGTTGCGTGCGCAGGACATCCTGGTCTTGACAAGACAATACAGCTTGTTAGAAGAACATTTTGGTGGCCTGGACTAGCCAGAGATATCCATACTTATGTTCAATAATTGTTTATGTGTCAAGTCAACAAAGCAGAAAGGGAAAAGACACCAGGTCTTTTACATCCTTTACAAGTTCTAGATCATAATGGGGATAGTATATCCATGGACTTCATAGTGGGGTTACCGCAGACCCAAAGGAATCGAGATTCTATCCTAGTTGTGGTAGATAGACTGAGCAAGATGGCTCATTTCATACCCACACAGGAGACGATAGAAGCTCCACAGGTAGCGGAGTTGTTTATCCAGAATGTCTTCAGATTGCATGGGTGACCTACATCCATAGTCTCAGATAGGGATGTCAGATTTACAGGACACTTCTGGAAGTTTGTATTTGACAAACTGAAAGTGTCACTAAAAATGAGTAGTGGTGATCATCCACAGGCCTATGGTTAGATCCAGAGGGTCAACCAAATTCTAGAGGATATGTTGGGGCATATGTGTCTGAGAGACAGAGAGATTGGGATATTTATTTGCCATTAGTAGAGTTTGCTTATATCAATAGACCTCACAAGGTGACTCGGATGTGTCCTTTTAAGATGAATTATGGCATGAATCCCACTGCTCCCAGTACCATAGGAATGCCTAAGAAATGTCCTAGTGCTTCTGAGTTCTTAGAGAATCTCCAAGCAAACCTTGAAATAGCTAAAGCCAAGATGTAGCAAGCAGCTGATAGAGCCAAAGAGTATGCTGATAGGAAAAGATCTCCTAGATCCTTTTGAGGAAGGAGACCGAGTCTTCCTTCAGGTACCGGCTAGATCTACTTCATTGTCCACAGGGAAGTGTAGTAAACTATCACCAAGGTATTGTGGACCTTGGAAGATAGTAAAGAAGTTGAGAGATGTTGCACACCGATTAGAGCTTCCTCCAGATTGCAGAGTCCATCGAGTGTTTCATGTCAGTAAACTAAGAAAGTATATATCTAGGGAGGATAATCTAATAGATGGTATTGTTTCTTTGCAGGAAACCGATAGATGAGATCATTCTCTAGACACAATACTAGATAGGAGACAGAAACGGTTGAGGAATCGTGTCATCCAAGAGTATTTGGTAGCCTGGAGCGGATCACCACTTACTAACTCTACTTGGGAATCAGTAGCTCTGGGTCGCAAGTAGTTTCCCTCATTGATCATTGAGGACAATGATCTTTAGAAGGGGGAGAGAGTGTCAGGACATTGGTCTACAGAGCCCATTCCATGTGTGTGTGGGACGAGGGCTAGTTAGCCTAGTGCCTAAGCTCGGGGGTATATCCTAAGGTATTTGATGGTTAGTGGGGATGAGTGTTGCATGCTGGCCACATGGCGATGCTAGATCATTCCAGATCACTGCTATTTTAGATACAAGTGGATATAAATGGATGGGAGGAGAGTGGCACACACATCATTTTGCATGTCTTCTTGAACAGAGCCTCACACTATTTGTGCATCTATTTTTGCATTTGTGTATGTGTCTATATGGATGTGTATGTATGTGTGCAAATGTGTGTGGAGGTGTGTATGTCTGTGTTCAACTGTGTATGTGTCTATGTGTATATGTCTGTGCGTATATGTATGTGTCTATGTGTGTATATACGTGTTTATCTATATATATGTGTCTATGTGCATGTGTATGTGTGTGTGTAAATATGTGTGGATGTGTGTATGTGTGTGTGTAAGTGTGTATGTGTCAATGTGTGTATGTGTGCATGTATATGTGAGTGTGTTTCTATGTGTATGTATGTGTATGTTTCTATGTGTGTATGTGTGTGTATATATGTGTGTGTCTATTTGTGTGTGTGTGTGTAAGTATGTAAGTGTGTATGTCTCTATGTGTGTGTGTGTATGTGTCTGTGTGTCTATGTGTGTATGTGTATGTCTATGGCTATGCATGTGTATGTGTGTGTAAATGTGTGTGTAAATGTGTGTGTATATGTGTGTATATGTGTCTATGTGTCTGTATGTGTCTATGTGTGCGTATGTGTGTGTGTGTATGCATGTAAGCATGTATCTATGCATAGGCATGTGCATTATGTATGCATGTGAGTCTCTATGTGTGTTTATGCATGTAAGTATGTATATATGCATATGCATATGCATATGCATATGCATATGCATTATGTATGCATATGGATTATGTATGCATATGCATATGCATTATGTATGCATATGTATACATGTATGTGTATCTGTGTGTATGTCTCTCTATGTGTGTGTATGCGTACAAATGTGTGAATGTGTGTGTATGTGTGTGTGTATGTGTGTGTGTATGTGTGTGTGTGTCTATGTGTGTGTGTGTGTGTCTATGTGTGTATGTGTATATGTATGTGTGTGTATGCATTAAACATGTATGTATGCATATGCATGTGCAGTATGTATGCATGTGTGTGTATGTGTGTGTATGCATGTAAGTATGTATGTATGCATATGCATATGCATTATGTATGCATATCTATGCATGTATGTGTATGTGTGTGTATGTCTCTCTATGTGTGTGTATGCATATATATGTGTATATGTGTGTGTGTGTGTGTGTGTATGCGTGTGTGTATGTGTGTATGTCTATGTGTGTATGTGAGTGTGTGTGTCTATCTGTGTGCCTATGTGTGTATATATATGTGTGTATCTATAAATATGTGTCTGTATGCATGTGCATGTGTGTGTGTGTAAATATTTCTGGATGTGTGTTGTATGTGTCTATGTGTGTGTGTGTGTCTATGTGTGTATGTGTGTGTATGCATGTGTATGTGAGTGTGTGTGTGTGTAAATATTTCTGGATGTGTGTTTGTATGTGTCTATGTGTGTGTGTGTCTATGTGTGTATGTGTGTGTATGCATGTGTATGTGAGTGTGTGTGTGTGTAATTCTATGTGTATATGTGTGTGTATGTGTGTGTATGTGTCTATGTGTGTGTATGTGTTTATGTGTGTGTATGTGTGTATGTGTGTGTATGTGTCTATGTGTGTATGTGTATGCATGTATGTATGCATGTATGTATGCATGTATGTTGCATATGCATGTGCATTATCTATGCATATGTATGCCTATGTGTGTTTATGTGTGTGTATGCATGTAAGTATGTATGTATGCATATGCATATACATTATGTGTGTATGTGTGTATGTGTGTATGTGTGTGTGTGTGTGTGAGTGTGTGTATGTGTGTGTGTCTATGTGTCTATGAGTGTATGTGTGTGTAAATCTGTGTATATGTGTGTATATGTGTGTGTATGTGTGTGCATGTGTCTATGTGTGTGTATGTGTGTATGTGTGTATGAGTGTGTATGTGTCTATGTGTGTGTATGTGTCTATGTGTGTATGTATATGCATGTATGTATGGACATGCATGTGTATTATGTATGCATATCTATGTGTATATTTGTGTATGCATGTAAGTATGTATGTATGCATATGCATATGCATAATGTATGCATATGCATATGCATAATGTATGCATATGCAAATGCATTATGTATGCATATGCATTATATATGAATATGCATTATGTATGCATATGCATTATGTATGCATATGTATTATGTATGCATATGCACTATGTATGCATATGCACTATGTATGCATATGCACTATGTATGCATATGCATTATGTATGCTTATAAATTATGTATGCTTTGCATTATGTATGCATGCATGTGTAAGTGTGTGTATGTCTCTCTATGTGTGTGTGTCTCTATGTGTGTATGTGTATGTGTGTGTATGCATGTAAGCATGTATGTATGCATATGCACGTGCATTATGTATGCATATGTATGCATGTGTGTATGTATGTGTACACATGTAAGTATGTATGTATACATATGCATATGCATTATGTATGCATATGTATGCATGTACGTGTATCTGTGTGTATGCATAAATATGTGTGTATGTATCTATGTGCGTGTATGAGTGTGTGTATGTGTAAGTGTGTCTATGTGTGTATGTGTGTCTATGTGTGTATGTGTGTGTATGTGTGTGTATGTGTGTATATATTTGTGTATCTATATATATGTGTGTGTATGCATGTGTATGTGTGTGTGTAAATGTGCATGGGTGTGTGTGTGTATGTGTGTGTGTGTGTCTATGTGTGTGTGTAAATGTGTGTGGTTGGTGTGTGTGTAGGTGTGTAGGGGTCTATGTGTGTGTGTATATATGTTTGTTATGTGTGTGTGTGTGTCTATGCATGTATGTGTGTGTGTCTATGTGTGTATGCATGTGTCTATGGTGTGTATATGTGTGTGTGTGTATGCATATGTATGTGTTTGTGTAGATCTGTGTGCATGTGTGTGTTATGTGTGTTTGTGTGTATCTACGTATGTGTGTGTATCTATGTGTGTATGTGTGATTTGTGTGCATATATGTATGTATGTGTAGATATATGTGTGTATGCATGTGGATGTGTGTGTGGAAATGTGTGTGGATGTGTGTTTATGTGTGTGTGCAAGTCTATATGTGTCTATGTATGTATGTGTGTGTATCTGTGGATGTGTGTATGTGTGTGTATGTGTGTATGTTTGTGTGTATGTCTGTGTGTCTATGTGTATGTGTGTGTGTCTATGTGTGTATATGTGTGTTTATGCATGTGTACATGTGTCTGTAAATCTCTTTGTGTGTGTGTGAGCATACCTTGCTTCCTTGAGGTGTATGCGCTAAACCAGTAGCTTGATCTCTCTCTCTCTCTCTCTCTCGCTATCTCTCTCTCTTTCTCTCTCTCTCTCTCTCTCTCTCTCTCTCTCTTTCACTCTCTCTGTCCCTCTCTCTCTCTCTCTCTCTCTCTCCCTCTCTCTCTCGTCTCAATCCCAGTAAAATGCGTGGGAAGAAATCAAGTTTTTTTTAACATTCCAGAGCATGGCTTATGCGATGCTATGAAATATGAGAACATCATTTACATGATAT
>MU262402.1:55000-68515 GCA_020310875.1 Ceratopteris richardii | reverse complement strand
TATATCGAACTATGGAAAAAGTTTGGGCATGCAAAAAAACTGACGGAGGAAGAGAGTCAAGCAATAATAGAACAAGAACTTGTCACAGGAGGATTGAAGACGCATACATCAAAGGATTCAGAGAACTGGTCAAAGCAGTAGGCTCCAACGAAGCACTCAGATACTTGCAAAGAAAACCACTCCCACAGTTTGACCCCCGACGCGTACGACTCCTATCAAAACCGGTGAATATATTCGAGTACCGACAAGTGCTCAGTCATCCTAGCAGGCGCGAGAAGCACGCCTCATTCCTGAAAGACCTGTGGCCCGAAGAAGCCATTCTTGTCGACTCCCCACCCCATACGACTAGTGTAAATACCACCACTTTAATCGGAGTACCTGCCACCCCAACTACCCCTCTTTCACCTCCCGTCTCTCCCATTCATCACTGTCTCCTAGACCAGCCACATCTTTCGACAGTGCGGTAGCAAAAGCTTTTATTGCCTCCATTCCTCTAATCCCGTCCACAACCACTCAACCGGGTTTCTCCCTTCAGCCACCCACCCTTCCATCTACTCCCTTTTCCCCTCCATCTTTCCCATCCTTCCCCACACATCCAAGACACCTTTTCCCATATCTAACCCCATTAATCTTTTCCCCTGTCTCACCCCCCCCCCCCCCCCCCCCGACCTACCGTATTTTCGTTTCCCCCTTTCCCCCCAAGGAGTACAAGAAAACCCCCCTGTAAACTACTCGTCCACGTTTGTAAATCCGGTATTTACACCATCACAAGCACCCACAATCACACCCTTATTCACAGTCACCGCACATGACACGTCCAATGACATGGACATCTCACCGCCCATTGCACCACCACTAACTTCATTCACTTCACAACCATACCTAGACACATCACAATTTTCCACCATCACCACAACATCCACTCTCCCACCCCCATTCCCCATTCCCATTGCATCTACACCCACTGCATGTTCACTAGGAACATCTGTAATATTATCACCCACGGTAGATACCGCTTTTGGACAGATGTTCGCATGCATGAATCAAGTACGAGATGAGTTCGCATCTCTAGGAAACAACTACCAGACGCTGCAGAACACGACGAATCAATTACAATCGCAGCTGAATTCCCTATCGATCGAGAATGCCTCACTGAACAGCCGATACCAAGAATTACGAGAGGCATATCATAAATTAGAACTAGAAAGCGAAGAAAAGACCAAGGAAGTCACTGCCGATCTTGACAATTTGCTTAGAACCCAGACAATTCGCAACGCAACGCTAATGAGAAATATGGGCTTACTACGAAGACACCTAGCAGCAGCAAAGGAAGAGAACCAGCGATTACATGATCAAAATAGAGAGAATTTAGAAGCTGCCCTCGACCACCCAGACCAACCTTTAAGTCCTAGTCGGTTCAAAGCGGTTCCCTCAGAATCCATGAAGATGCTGCTAGAGGATCATGTTAGACTGCTCGATGAATACGATCGCATGAACGAGGACTATCAGAAGCTAAAAGACGATCATAAATTACTGCAGTTACGAGCACCTGCACAACAAGAACTACCAGCACCTGCGGACCCCTCTCCTAACATCTTAGAGGAACTCAATGGATTACGGGCCCAGGTATCAAATCTTGAATCAAGGATTGCAGTATATGAAGCACCACCAAGGCCAGACTCCCCACCAGAGCTACCAGCTGATGAAGAAACCGTAACCATTCCGGTGGAGGAAACGTTTGAAGAGGCTTACAAACCACAACCCATCCCAGGCGGACGCGTCATGGCCGAAGGCCAGATGAATTATGAACTCCCGACCCCCACGTGGATGAAGACAATTGAGGAACTTGGAACAACACACTCGGCCAGAGTAGAGGCACAGCTACACGCAATGGCGATGATAGAGGAAAGAATTTACAGTCTCCATTCTTTGCTCATTTGGCCCCCCGTAGATACATATCTGGGCATGAGCTACAGTACAAACCATATTTTATGTTAATGGCCGAATACCAGTTAGCCATTGAGAAAGAAACAGGAAAGAAACCATCGCATGCTACTCAATTTGAGGAGGACGATTTGCCACTGGATGCGCAGCAAGGAGAGATCTATCAACCAGAGGGGTGCCAAGATCTACTACAGAAGTATCCTGAGATGATGAGTACATGGGTAAAGGCACCATTGCACTTGAAGTACAACCCATGTTGGGGACCAGTACCACGACGCCGCTCCTGAACAACATTTGCTATTAAAGTATAAAATAACAAGCAGTGCCAGGATTGGTTAAATTACCCCTATTTCAAGCCACCCATTGAGTTACCAACTGTAGGCTACATGATGGCTACGATCCGCCACTGGCTCCCTAGATTAAAACATATGGACGATATAGCGGCGCACATGACTGTCAAAATCTTTGACATGATGCAAATGGTTTTTAAAGTCTTCCGACGCATCAAGGCACCTCATGTAAACACCCCGGGCTTTGAGCATGGAAATTTTGATCTAGTATATGATATGAGCACAACGCCATCGCTACGGGTGTGTTATGCCTGGCACTGCAGAATCAAATATTTACCGGCGTGCTACAAGCAGACGTTCGAAGAGATGTTCACAACCGGCTTCTGGGAATACCATTCAGAGGTATTCATAAGCAGGCCTACACATTTATTGCACTTATTTGCCTGTGAACGAATGGTATATTCCACACACTATCAACTCCCGCCATCAGATGAACCACAACCAATAGATTGGGAGAAACTCGAGGCAGATCTCGCCCGAGGCATTCGTATCTCCGAGCACACCCTCGCTCAGGACCTCCTACAGAACTACATCCGACAGACCTCACAACAAGGTTCTATCCAGGACGACAGAAGCGAGAGGGAGGGGGGTGTTGGAAGCAGCCAGAGGCACAGACGACGGGGAAGTATGTAAAGACGGAGCAGGGAGTCAGTCGGATCAAGTTTTTCAAACAAATATGTTTTTAATTAATTCTCAAAACACTCAACAGTGATTTTTATCACTAATTGTAACATATGTAACATAGAAAACCCCATTTTGTAATCCATAGCTCCATTTTCTGCAAGCCGAGGAGTCCTCGAGCTTGAGGAGCTTAGGTAGAATGCACGTACCAATTTTGGTTATTTTTAGACACCGTTTACCCTTCCAAATAGCATCTAGGACCTATTTTTTAACTATGCCGGCCATTAGATGTGAAACCGATCAAAACTAGTCTAGAAACTATAAAAAGAGCTAGAGAGCTCATTTTTGAGGTTGGTTAGTGTGAGCTTAGAGCTATTTTGAGCTTGTAAGAGTGTTCTTGAGCAATAGAGTTGATTTCTCACCTTCCATTGTGTCTTGCTTGTCTCTTCGTTGTGTGTGTGTATGTGTGTGTGCATCTTTGTGCTTCTCACCTTCACTCTCACTTCATCTCACATTCACGATCTTCATATCACTCCTATCTCTTCCGTGGATTGACAATTAAGGAGGTGAAGCTTCTTAACGTGGTACTTACCATTGTGCTAGAGCAACAGACTTGGACAGTTCCTCTCATCTTCTTAGAAGGGGGTCCAGTGGACGTCCTGCCTCTAAACTGCTCTACTCGATTCCACATCAGGGCCCGTTGAATAGGGATGTCATAAGCCAAACACCTATAAATGATTCTAGTCAGAGCACAACATCCATATAAAACATGCTTCCGCGGCCATCGTTTGTGGGCTAGGTGTATCTGATCAATTATCCAGTGGGGTAAGTTGATGGTGAGGCTCTGTGTCTCTGCGAGATACAAACTAAACCATATCTTTTTGGGTGGCATGGTGAACCTATCTTGGGCAGGAAAAGCAAAGTGTTGCATGCACATGCGAAGGTGTATTGCAATATTAGGCGTCATGGCCACCATGTCTTTAAGCTTGGTGAGGCTTCGATTCTTCATGTAATCCGGCACTAGGGTCTCCTTCTCTATTGGAATATGCATGCCGCGCATATCTAGGGCCTCTCTCACCAAGTTGTTTGATAGTCTAAACCTCTTGAGCTCATTTCCTTTTGTTAGAGATGGAAGCACAAATGAGCTTGCTCCTTTTGGGTTCTTGTTTGGAGTCAATGTGTTGATGAGATAGTAGCATCTCATGAAGTCAGGCTTTGTGAGCCGAGCACTGAAGTATGCATCCAATCCTGCCTTCTTCCATACCGGTTGTAGACCTTCTGCATTTTGTAATTTCTCGAATTCCCTTGTAAAGAAATGGTATTTACCTTGCTTCCCATTGAAGTCTAACTCTGATTCCCATAGGTATGTTCCCTCTCCCAGGGTTCCTGCAACTTCACTAAACCAGTGGGAAGCCTTTCCTATGGGCATGGTATGGCCACTGGGGGGGTCTGCTACAGGTATGATTTTGATGGCCTGCAACTCTTCTGGTCTTTCATTGGTCTCAGACAAAATGGGTAAACTGTCTAAATCCACCACTTGTTGGCTCGTGCCTGCTTGAGAGCTCATTCCTGCAGCCTCGGCCATGTTGAAGAATTCGCTGCCGGTTCTGTGAGAATATATGAGTAAATGTTAACATTGCAATGGACACAAAATGACACTGTGTCCCTGTTACAACATTAACATGAGCTTCTAGTGATGAGTTAGTTAGTCAGTGAGTGCGCGGTGCTTGTGTGTGTAGTTAATGGATGAATGGTCCTATGAGCTAAATGGAAAGATGCAGTGTGGGAATGATGCTGTTAGTAGGTGGAGATGAATCTACAAATGGGGGTCGGGGGGGTTATTACAAGTCTTGGGCTTCCACACACAGTGAAGGGCTTGTGGTTTTGTTGCTGAGGAGACTCTCGAGGGCTTTGTGAGAGTGTTTGTTTGGAAATGAGGCTTTTTAGGGACCCATTTACCAATGATTCTACTTGTGCTCATGGGTGGAGATGTGTTCATGTGTGACGTATAAGAGAGGGCATCAGCTGTTCGAGTGAGTGAACTATGCTGTACAGGGTGTGGTCTCTGTGTATCCATTTGAGCCCGCAAGCAAGCCTTAGGCACCCAAATTTGTCTTGATTGTGGGTCAGCCTTCATCGACTTCTTGGGTACCCAGATAGACTTCATGTTCATAGAAGAATTTTTAGTAGACTTCTTATTAGTGTCGTGTCGTTGATCACTAATAGGAAGGTGAGCCAAGTGTTGTGGCTTGACCGTGCCATGATGCTCGCCTTTCCGCACCCATATTTGTTTCGTTGGTTGAGTCACCTTGCTTCGTACTTCCTTTTGGCTTCGAGCATAGGTAGCCTGCTTCTTCTGCCTTTTATCTGCCTCTGGTTGCTTCATCCCTCTAGCTGTTGGAAAAGAAGGGAGTTCCGTTGCATCCTTGACTTCTTTATTACGAACATCATTCCTCTGCAACACATAGTTTTGGACAAGAACAGCATGGTCATCTTCATGTGTACTCCTGGAAGGACCAGGAGTGTGTGCCTTGCCTAATTCCTTGAGTGCTTCACTTTCTAACTCCATTGTGATGCGTTTTTCATTGACCCAAACCTGAAGAAGTCCACTTCTTAGGTTTAAGTTGACTGCGTGATCATAGATCCAGTCCTGACCCAAGACAACAGGCTCAGTGAGGTCCTCATCTTGACACACTAGCACTTTAACTGTCATTAATTCATCTTGAATGTAGAGGGGAAGGTCCACCTCGCCCATGCAAGGGGTTTCCACGCCTCCCAATCCTATGAGATATGCCTCTATAGGATTGACTTTTAGTTTCAATTCTTGACAGTAAGTGAGTCTCACCGCACTAGTAGCTGCACCTGAGTCAATCAATGCTCGTACAGTTTTTGCACTAATTCCTTGTCCTATCTCTATGGTCACAAAAGGACGTCGATCGATTATTCTATGGGAACTTATTCTTGAGACTTCGCACATTGCCATATGATATCCTGGGTCCGCATAGGCACTTGTCCTAGGTTTGTCTCTACCCTATCGTCTCAACTTCATCCTTCTGATGCGTTCTAAAGCTTCTGGTTGAGCCTCTTCTCGAATTCTCTTCTCATCTTCCTTGCGTATCTTGGCAGTGTTGAGTCGATTCAGCATCTCTTCAGTCAGAGGTTCCTGATATAACTTAACTCTGCATCCGCTGATATAGCTCGGTAGAACATCATCCTCTAAAGTGGCTAGTTGTACTGCTCCACTCGTTGAGATCCTATTTATGATCATAGGTCCATAGCCACGCTTCTCTAATTTTCTTGCATGTTGCTTCAGGGTGTAGACTAAAACTAAGTCTCCTGCTTTCAATCCTTTATCCTTTACGTTTGCATCGAAGTATGCCTTCTATCTTTTCTTAGCTGCATATATTCCAGCTGCAGCTCTTAGTCTTGTTTCACCTAGTCTTTCTAGATCAAGAATCCTCGAAGAGAGTTCATGACCCGTCCATTCATGCTCCTCTGCTATTTTCAATGTCCGTATCAAGAAGTCTAATGGTAGCACCGCATTTTGACCGAATACCATTTGAAAGGGTGTGGCTTGGAGTACCGTTTTATAGGCAACTCGGTATGCCCAAACAACATGATGTAGCTGTTTGTCCCAATCAGAGCGTTTATTATTCACTAGTTTGGTCAACACATTGCACATAATCTTATTTGTGATTTCAGCTTGCCCGTTAGCTTGGGGGTGATAGGGGCAGACTTCTTATGAACTACCAAGAATTCCTGGAGAAGATTTTCAATAACTTCGTTCAAGAAGTGAGTGCCTCTATCACTTACTAGCTCTATAGGTAGCCCGTATCTTGTGAATACATTCTCAAACAAGAATTTAGCAGTTGTCTGAGCATCGTTCTTTGTCGTGCCTTTTACCTCTACCCACTTGGTGAGATAATCTATGGCCACAATGATGTATTCAGCATGTGAACTCTTAGCTGGGGGATTAATAGGACCAACAAAGTCTATTACCCACTTAGAGAATGCACGTCCACCCATCATAGGTTTCAGTGGCATCTCATCTTTGCGTATAGGAGGTTGAGCTCACTGACAGACATCGCACCTCTTCACATAGGTATGTGCATCCATGTGAAGGGTCGGCCACCAGAAGCCCGCAAATAGAATTGCCTTGATCACCCGGTCTGGTCCAAAATGTCCTCCTGCTACACCTTGGTGAGCAGTTTCCAAAATCTTAAGATATTCACTCTCATGGACACATAGTCTCAGGTAACCATCTTTATTACGCTTGTATAGATTATCACCAATGAGTGAGTAATATAGGGCTTCTTGTTCCAAACTTCTTCTCCTAGCCAATGTCATATCTTGAGGGAATGTTTTCGTCCTCAGGAAGGCCACTAATGGTTCACTCCAATCTGGCACTATGGACACTTGATAAAGAGTGGCATGTTCCACAGGTGGTTTAGTACAGCAGATTGGGCATTCCTTGCACAACTTATGGACATCAGCTTCCATAGTCGGCCAATGCACTCCAAGTCTTCTTACTGTTTGTAAGGTTCGCTGCCGTGAGTAATGTTGCTCCAGTGCACCTACATGTGCCAATTGCAACCATTTCGTGCACTCATCTTCTTCCAGACAACAAACTAAAATTCCTTGATTTATGTGCTTGTACATACTTCCTACCATGATGTGGTATTTCTGGGCTTTTACTATCTCTCTATCCTGTGTGTTTATTACTCGGTGGTTAGGCCCGTATGTCAATACTGGCACTAATGGCTTAGCCCACTGAGGTACTACTTCCAAATTAAACAAGTAAGCATCAGGGAGGTCATCCGATACTCCTTGTGGGGCTTCTCCTGATGTGAGCCTAGAGAGATGGTCTGCTCTCAAATGAGTTTTTCCTTTTCTCACCACTACCTCAAAGTCATACTCCATTAGTAAGAGGAACCATCTTACTAATCTACCTGTATTGCATGGCTTGTTCACGAGATATAACAATGCTTGATGGTCAGTAAAAAATTTAAACTTATTTGCGAGCAAATAGTGTCTAAACTTCTTAACTGCATATACCATGCCTAATCCTTCTCTCTCAGTAGTGGTATAATTTCGTTCAGCTGCATTCAATTGTCTACTAGCATAGGCAATTGGAAGATCCATATTACTTTCACCAGTAGGTTGTGCTAACACACACCCAATAGCATAATTGGATGCATCTACGTGAACATGGAAGGGCTTATTCCAATCTGGTGTAGTCAAGATTGGTGCTGAACACAATCGTCGTTTAAGTTCATTGAAGGAGTTCTCACACTCTTCAGTCCACTCAAAGTTGGTTAAAAGTCCATACAGAGGCTTTGCTATGATGGCATACATGTGTATAAAGCGTCGGTAATAACCACAATGCCCCATGAAAGCTTGTACTTCCTTGACATTCTTTGGCATAGGTAACTCTGCTATGGCTCTTACTTTCTCCTCATCCGTTGATATGCTGTTCTTTGACACTATGTGTCCTAGAATCTTGCCTTGCCTGACCTTGAAAACACACTTTTCTGGGTTCAAGCAGACTTGATATTCTCTACATTTGTCAAAGATTTGTCTGAGTTCAGGTATATGTGTTTGTCTAATGTTGGAATGAGCACAAAGATCGTCAACATAGACCTCTAAATTCTTCCTCAAGAACTCTTTAAATACATGACACATCAGTCTTTGGAAGGTAGCTGGAGCATTGGTAAGCCCGAACGGCATTACCCTAAAGGCAAATATGCCCCACTCTGTGGCAAAAGCCGTCTTATGTTGATCTTGTGGAGCAATGGCTACTTGATTGTAGCCTGAAAATCCATCAAGAAAGCTGTACACTTCCTTGCCAGCTACTCTTTCTAGTAGATGCTCTGTAATGGGAAGTGGATAATTATCTCGAATAGTGGCGGCATTAACCTTCTTCAAGTTAATGCACACACATAACTTTCCATTCTTCTTGGGCACCACTACAATGGGGGATACCCATTCAGTGTGCTCAATCTCATAGATGAATCCAGCTTCCACCAGTCTATCTATCTCCTCTTTTATCTTGGCAGCATAATTATCATTGTATGTGTATGGCTTCTGCTTAGAGGTTTTGGCATCTGAGGTCATGGGAATTGTGTGTGAGCATATATCTGGGTCAACACCTTTCAAGTCCTTATATATCCAAGCGAATACATCTCTGTATTCTCTTAGCAAGGTTATCAACTCTTGCTCTTCTTCTTCCGTAAGGTCATGTCCTATGTAAGTGCATCTTTCTTCTCCTTCTTCTATGGCTACCACTATTTTCTTTGTGGTTTCTTTGTTATCATAGGCCTCTCCTGATTGTGCCTCATGTTTAGGCATTCTCACCATGACTCTTCTATCGTCTATCTCATACTTTTTAAAGTTTTCAGGGACCTCAAACAAAGATTCTTCCTCTTCTAGGGAAGCTTCTTTCTTCTTCCTCTTCTTGCCTTCACTCGTGGCAGTCACTTGTGTGGTTAACCTCACATCATTCATGATTTCTCCGTGTCTCTGAGGGTAAGCTTCCACTTCATAGAAGTACTCTTCATCTGATGCAAAAGGTGGGTCCATAATGATCGACTCTAGATCGGAGTCACTTGCATCTTCAAATGCATGAGGGCTAGGTTCGCACTCTTCTAAAACTGCATCTCCCATGATTGTCTCTATGGAGAAGACTGAAATGTCATAGCCATCCTCGTCACAATGGGGTGTCCATTGTTCTTCATTGATGGCTACATCCATGGTTGCTAAAATTTCTGCCCAGCCATGAGGTTCGAACTCTTCATCGGGAAACACTACAGGTGCATAGGCTGGGTCTTGAGTTGATCTATGTGTTTCCTTCACACCTATTTCTCTGGCTTTCTCTCTTTTCTCTTCTTCTACTGCTACTTTGCACATCCACAAATGGGTATCTTCATGCATCCATGAGGATCCTGATTCTATGGAATGCACCGATTCCGTATCGTCTTTGGCTCTATGGATGGGATTCCATTGGATAGGAGGGACATCTCTATGAGAGTAATCCTTGAGATTCACTTTGGTCGTAACACCTAAGTGTTGCAAGTACAAGGAGTTGGTTCCCCAATCGTGTACCACTTACAACTGTCGCATAAATGGTCTTCCCAAAATCATCTCATAGGCATGATTTTTGCTAAAATCACATATGGCAAAGGTATGATCAAACTCGACACCGCATGTAGTGAGAGTTATTCCTTCTAACAGCCCTAAGGGTCTCTCGATATGACCGTCGGCCATCTACAGTTTCATCCTTGTGGGCCTGAGTGCTGGCTTGCCCCAACGCTTCCATAGGGAAGTGGTAGCAATTGCAACTCCTGCACCTGAGTCTAGAATGGCCTTGGTTGTATATCCTTGGTGGGTAATGGGAAGATAGGTGTTTCCCTCTTCACCTTCACTCATGTCTCCTATCTTGTCTAGGGGTATCTCTGGCACAGTTCTATGAGATCCTACCTGGGAACGAGGTTTAGCTATTTCTGGCACTTGTTTGGCTACATGTTTCCATAGTTCTGGCCTTACTTTGAGTAGCTCTTCTAAAGTGAGGTTGCATTGCACTTTAGTGTTTTTCACTACCTCTGTGTTCCTAGGGATGACTGAGTCTTCGTTTCTTACCATGACTGTGGGTGCTCTCATACACGTGGACTTAGCTTCCCATGGGCCTGTGAAGTGGGGTAGCTCCTATATAGAATTAGATTCAAAGTCTAATCTCTCCTGAGATTGAGTGCTCTCCTGCTCTTCAATAAATGGATGGGATGTCTTGTGGGAATTGGTCGTGCGCATCATCCACAAGTTCAATCGGAGGAGGGACTTCACTTTCTTTAGCCCATTTGTCTTCTTGAATCTCTCGTAGGAATTCTGGTGTGAACCGATTCATAAAAGAAGATGCGTCTGGCTCCGTAGAGTTAGGCACATAGGCTTCCTGGGCAGGTAGGCTCACTCTCTCGCTTGCCTTGCTCTTCTTCCAAGAGGCGGGTTCCTTTTTTGATTGTGCAATTAACCTCTCTATTCTTTCTAGCAGTCCATCAAAGTGCAATTGCATCTTAACGGAACTAGAGATGTTAAAGAGGCGATTGGCTTCAAACATAGCTTGAGCCAATTCCACCATTTTAGCACAGATTTTGGTTTGTTCAAGCTCTAGCTCGACTCTAGGGTAACATTTTTCATGATCAGTTACGTTTGGCCCTTCTTGGATCCTGGCCTGATATGCCTTAAGCATCATGTTAAGGTCCTCAGGAGTGGGATCTGCTAGGACTGATCCTACTCTAGGGGGTGGTGGGATTATGTGGGGCGGATTGGAAGGTGTTGGATCGGATGGAGATGGGAATGGTGGTGGCGGCTTTCCTCAAGTTCACTCATTTTCTTTGCCCATTGCCTCTTCATTCTTTCTCTACTATCTCTCCAGGCTCTAGTCCTCTTTTTGGTTATGCTCTCCATTTCACTAGGCTCAAAGCTCTTCTCCTGGCCTATAGGTGGGTTCTGTTGTAAGGCTTGAGCTCTAGTGACCACTTGTACTGGTGCAGTGGATGTGACACTTCCTGAGGAATCTACTACCAACCCAATAACATTAATGGGAGTGATTTTTGGCATATTATTGGGATTCTTTGGGCAATCTCTTAAAAGATGCTCCTTTCCACAATCTTGGCAAAAGCCTTGAACCGTCACTGATTGGGTTTGTGTAGGTGGAGGTAAGGGACAATCTCGAATGAGGTGATCTCCCTGACATCTGTAGCATGGTCCTCTAGGGAAAGGGGGTCTGACTTGCCTAGGCTGAGGTCTGGGGTTGGGGTTTACATACATGACGTTTGCGTAATCTGACTCCCAACTAGGTTCACTCGGCTCTTCACTATAGTAGGACTCACCATGTTCAGGAGACTGCATATAGTAAGCCTGGGGGCTATCAATATGTGTTGAATCAAAGCTATGGTCACTAGGGTCACTTTCTGAGATTAATGGTGTTACTGGGATTATAGCTCTATTCAAATTCTCTTCTGCAGTTGCATACTTTACCGGAATTACATTAGCTGGAGCAGGGGGCTGTTGAGCTAACACAGGCTGAGGCCTTTGTTGGTTTTGGTGAGGTTGCTGATAGGGTTGTTGTGGCCTACCATATGGTTGTGGAGGGTACTGGTTCTAGTATCTTCCCTATGGTGGATAAGGTTGAGGGTACATTTGCATAACCGCTTGCTTGTTGTATGGGCAGTCTCGTGCTGTATGATTTGTGTACCTCCGTTCTATGGTGCAGTACTGGCTACTAGGATTCACTTGGGGTTGAGCCATGATGGGACACACGTTCGCCATATGGTCAGCACCGCAAGTATAGCACCTCTTTACTAGGGCAAACCTTGGGATTTGTTTGCTAGAGACACCTAGTTTCTGAGCTACCTTCTCTGCTAATTCCTCAATAGATGTGGATTGCGAGGAAGAGAGGCTAGAGGCACTATCTGAATCTTTGTAGATTTTGGAAAGCTCTAGCTCTTCGCCTAGGTTATCCTCGATGTTGATGCACATGCGTACACACTCCTCTATGGTTCTAGGGTCTTTCAAGTACACATATGATCTCAATTTGGTACTTAGCAATCCATCAAAAAATAAAGCCACTTGTTTGGCTGGTGTGGGTAATTCAAGGACAGGGCACCTCTCAAGATATTGCCTAAATCTTCTTCCTGCAAGTCTCACGGTCTCTTGCGGGGTCTGCTTGAAGCTGTGAATCAAGGAGGAGGTGTTATGCCTTATGCCACTTTTAGAGAATTCAGTGATGAATGCCTCTAGAAGTTGGTCTATGCTCCTGAACTGCCTCTCATTTAGTGGCTGAAACCACGTGAGAGCAGTGTTCCTAAGGGTGAGACCAAAGGCATTGTACTGCATGAATAGGTCCTCCACTTGTTCAGCTCTCAAGACTTGCCTAAACTCAGCCACATGATCATAGGGGTCTCTAGTGCCATCAAAATAATTTTTCATGGACTTAACTAGCTGAGTTGGTCTCAGGGTCCTCATGTGCTCTTGCGGTCTTGGCAAAGGAAAATCATCGGCATTCCTTCGGTTTCCTAGGGCTTTATGACCCTCAGGTTCCACTCTATTTGTTTCCGTTCTCGTTCTTTCTCTACCCAAAGAGTTGGCAAAGCTTACCTCGGGTCTATTGCTAGTTCTATCCCTTTGAGTTCCATGAGCTTGGGATGTTCCAGCTCCGGGGTAACCATATGACACATTCGATCTTGGTTGGGGGAAAATAAACTCACCCTTCCAAGTGTAAGCATGCCTATCATGTTCTGTAACTACGAAGATCCTCTCTGAAGCTTGATCTAAGTAGGTCACTCTCCGTGGGCTATCAGGATCTTTGAACTCATAGATCATGATTGTTCCTACATCATTTGGCCTATCAGATTTGTACCTCCAAAAGGCTTCATCGGTCTCTCGGTTTAGAAGCAGATCTATGCTCTTGTTATCCTGGGGCATCCACTCTGGAGTGATAATTCTTGTGAGAACAGATTTGCCTCGAGGGATTCTAGGTCCTATACCCAGGTTTCCTTGCTCTAGGTCACCTAAATCCGTTTCTGGGATCTGTAATAAAGTAAGTCTA